>JAJIBD010011106.1:0-70700 GCA_021461705.1 Cryptotis parvus
GGGACCTGATTTGAACCAGGTAGGCTGCAGATCAGGCAAGTGCCTCACCCTCTGTAAATCTCTCCAGTCCTTTTTTTTTGCTGTAGAGTGTGCCAGGGATCAAACCCAGGGCCTCCCACATGCCAGGCAGCTGCTGTCTGCTGAGCCCCATTCCCAGTACTAAATTGTGCTTCCAAGTTTTTTTTCCTTTCTGGGTCACACCCAGTGATGCTCAGGGGTTATTCCTGTCTTTGGCGCTCAGGAATTACTCCTAGCAGTGCTCGGGGACCATATAGGATGCTGGGGAATTAAACCAGTCGGCCATGTGCAAGGCAACCCCCTACCCGCTGAACTTCGCTCCGGCCCCTGTTTGTTTGTTTTTTAAATAAAAAAGGAAGTAACATAATAGCAGTTTTCCAATTTCCTAAGTTTATTTATTTGGGGGCATACTGACTGTACTCAGGGCTTATTTATGGCTCTGCTTTCAGGGATCAATGCTGGAGGAACTTGAGAGACCATACGGGATGTCAGGGATCCAACCTGGTTTGTCTGCAAAGCAAGTGCCTTTGCCACCATCCTGTCTCCAACCCAATTTCCTAAGTTTCATTCATTCATATTCATTCATTCATTCATTCACTCACTCATTCATTCATTCATTCATTCATTCATTCATTCATTCATTTTGCTTTTTTGGGTCGCACCCAGAAAAGCTCAGGGGTTATTCCTGTCTCTACACTCAGGAATTACTCCTGATGGTGCTCGGGAAACCATATAGGATGCCTAGGATTGAACCCTGGTCAGTGGCATGCAAGACAAACCTTCCCCCTCACCCTGTACGTAGCTCCGGCACCACCAATTTCCTAAGTTTCAATCCTAATGCTCCAGGGCTGGACTTCACGGAGGAGTCCTGAAGGGTACAACAAATGACAAACCCTTCAACAACTGCTCTTTCTTTTTATATCTCTGGCTTTTGGGGTTACACCTGTGATGTTCTTGGCTCTGCAGTCAGGAATTACTTCTGGTAGTGCTCAGGGGACCATATGGGACCAATGGGGATTCAAACCTGGGTCAGTGGTGTGCAAGGCAAATACCCTACCCACTATACTCTCTTTCCATCCCTCAACAATTGTTCTTTCTAAAGGGTGAGCCAAAAGCTGAGTCCAAAGGCTGAGGACCCCCTATTGTGTGCCTGGATGAGTCCCCTGCACATCCTTAGCCTGTTTACGGGATGTGGCCAGAGATTCCAACAAAGTTCATGGGACCGAAGAGTCAGAACAGCAGGTCAAGTACTTGCCTTGCACATGGTGACCCGGGTTTGATCCCAGGTACCCCTTATGATCCAGGAGTGATCCTTGAGCTCAGAGCCAGGAGTAACCCTGAGCATCACATTGGATTGGATGTAGGTATGGCCTCCCTAAAAAAACAAAAACAGAACTTGAAAGTCAGGCCTCAGAGGTCTTAGAAGCTATTGCAATACTTTCTAAGGGGCCTGCCAAGACACAAGGTGAAACCAACACAGGCAACAACTAGCCACTGGTGTGTATGTGTGGGGTGTGGGGGGGGTTTGAGGTTGTTGGCTTTGGGGGGAGACACAGTCAAGTAATGATGTGACTCCAAGCAATCTGTGTGAGCTCCATCTCGGATGGCTCCAGCTGCACAATAAGGGCCGCACAGCCTGCACTCAGGAACTACTCTTGGTGCTGCTTGGGGAACCATCTGAGATGCCAGGGATCAACCCAGGTCAGCCGCGTGCAAGGCAACGCCCTACCTGCTGTACACAGCATCTCCTCGGCCTGCAGCCAGTTGTCCAGCCCACAGCCTGCATGGCCTGGGACTTTGGCGGCTGGCCACCCTGTCACTTCCTCTGTTCTTAGCTCAGCAGTATTAGGAACCTGAATTCTCTTGGCCTTGCTTTCAAAATCCTGCGAAAGTGTTGGATTGGCCAAATATAGCAGCAACTCCTAGTACCCCCACAGCACATCTGCTTGCCACAGTGCTGACTTCAACTTCCAAAAAGCTGATGGTTCTAGCACAAAGTTTTTGTTTCCCACCTGTAAGCTCAGTCTCAATATTTCTTTCTTAATTTTTTATCTTTGTGTGTGTGTGTGTGTGTGTGTATGTATGTGTGTGTATCACACTTGGCAATGCTTAGGCGTTACTCCTGGCTCTGCACTCAAGAATTACTCCTGGCAGTGCTTGGGGAACCATAGGGATGCCAGGGATCAAACCCAGGTCAGCAGTGTACAAGGCAAACACCTTACCTGCTCTATTATTGCTGCGGCCCAGCCTAGTCTCAATATTCCTAAAAGCCTTGAACCACCCCTCCCACCCCTGCCCACAGAGCCAGGTGCATAGGGAGGAGTTGCCAACCCCAAAGGCAGCCCCTAATGTATGGAAGATCAGAGCTAACCCATCTCCTGTGCTTTAGAGGGGATGAAGCTTCCTTCTCCCCATACCTCCCCAATTTTCTGTCTCTTTGAGGAAGGATTCACATGATAGTATTCAGGGGATACTCCCAGCTCATTGCTCATAGGTTGCTCCCAGGGGTCATGTGGTACCACAGATGGAAACCGAGCCCCCACATAGAAACCATGTACTCCAGCCCTGAGCCTCTGTGAGGATAACTCTGAGGTGCAGTCTGTATGGTTTAACCATCTTCTGTCACCATATTCCTTTCTCCCTTGGTCTTCTCCCTTGAGCCTACATGTATTGTGCTTTCAGATTTGGGGTTAAATCATCCTCGCTGGCCCCAGAATGGGGTGTCTGCAACGGTACTGCCGTATACACACTGTTCTTTGCACAAATTGTCCAGTCACAGGCCTGTGGAAGGCCACTCAAGCCTGTATTGAGTGAAGGAAAGAATTGAGTGAATTTTGCTTGGGTTCTCTGGAAGGGCTGGTGGAGAGGCATGATGATGTTCACTCCAGATGGAGCTGACTTCCTGCCCCCCAACAGGAACCCCAGACCTGGCTCAACAGGTCTGCATATGCCCTGGACATAGGGACACTGGTCAGGCCTTGGCCTGTGATCATCCAACTCAGGGCCACAGGGCACAGTGAGGAGGTGCGGCCTGCTGCTTGAGACACTGGGATCTTAATTTTTCATTTCCTAAGAGCAAGCAGGTGCCCTTGGGCTCTACTTGCATGAGACAGGACATATGGAGATGTTACTGGTGCCCGCTCGAGCAAATCGATGATGAACGGGAAGACAGTGATACAGTGACAGTGAAGAGCTATATCCTGCCCCTCAAGGTGTTGCAGGTGGTGGCTGTAGGACCTGGTTGCATCAGCAGGTAGGAGACAGGAGACAGGCTTATCTACACCCAGGGCTCTGCCCCGGGGCCCTGGATGGTTGATGGTCTGACATAGAAAAAGACTGGGCCCCCTTGGATGATCCCAGAGCCACAGCAGAGCCTGGCAAGCTACTCATGGTATATTCAATATGGCAAAAAAGTAACAATAATGGACCTCGTTCCCAACAAATGGAGATGTTACTGGCACCCGCTCTGGCAAATTAATGAACAATAGGAAGACAACTGACAAGTGACAAGAGCTATATGGAATGTGATAAGCAGACACAGAGGAAAATGATTAAAAGTTGGAGAGGGGTGGCCAGAGTGATAATACAGCACGTAGGGTTGTTGCCTTGCATGCAGCATCTGACCTGGGTTTGATCTCTTGCATTCCAAATGGTCCCCCTGCTCTGGCCAGGAGTGACTGCTGAGCACAGAGCCAGGAGTAACCTGAGTGTCGATGGGTATGACCCAAAATCCTAAAAAAAAACAAAGTTGGAGGGGGAGGAAGAAGTGCGTGTGTTCACATCCCCAGAGGAGGCTGATGTGTCTGTCTCCTTTTTGTTTGTTTAGGGGCTACACTGAGTGAAGTTCAGGAGTCACTCCCTGAGAGGGGAGGAGTGGAACTCTGAGTGGTGCTGTGTGTGTGTGTGTGTGTGTGTGTGTGTGTGTGTTGGAGAAACTAAATTTGCCCTCCTGCATGCAAAGCATTTGTGCCGGCCCTTATTTTCCTTTTTATTTGTCCCTATTCCTCCTTATTTATTTATCTATTTTTTATTCATTTATCTATTCATTTGTCTATGTATTTATTTATTTATTTGTTTATTTATTTATTGCTACATGTTATGACTTTGCTCAGGGCTTAGTCCTGGCTCCACACTCAGGAAACATTCCTAGTGGGTTCAGGGGACCATGTGGGGTGCCAGGGATCAAATCCAGGTAGCTACAATGAACCCAGCTCATTCCCAGCTCATTCCCATGGAAGGAAAGCACCCTACCTCTCCAGGCACCCTGTGCCCCAAATCCTGGAAAGAATGCCCGGTCCAAGAGCCAAAGAACATGGGAACCAAAAGAACATCCAACGTGTGATGCAAGACAGTCTGACCGCCCTTTGCCCTATCCACGAATAATAAACACAGAATATGTTGGCTAGCATTGCCCAAATGCAGCAGAGGAATCATCTGTGCCAAGATGTAGCATGAGGTCTTCCTACTAAAGCCGCTGGGACCCAATCCAGGATCTAATCCTCCTCCTCTGCTGTGCAGGTGCCTGGGTGCCTGGGGTTCAGGGTGCATCTGAAAATCAGCGTTGGTAACTGAACTGGGTACCAGCAAGGCAATCGCCCTACCTGCTGTACTATGGTTCCCCCCCTGTGGTTAAGTGCATTATTTGTTTTGAGACCACACCTGGCGACACACGGATTACTCCCTGGCTCTGCACTCCTAGAAGTGCTAGGGGGACCATATGGGATGCAGAGGATCAAACCCGGGTTCCGTTATCCCTCTGGCCCCATGCGTTAGTGAATTTTTGGACTTGAGAAATTGATGAGCACTACCAGGCTCTTTGGGAAAGCCAGTGCTAGAGAGAGGGGGCATGCAGAATGAGAAGCCGGCCACGGGCCGACCCTAGAGTTCCCGCCAGCTTCCTTCCCCCGGACACACTCCTCCGTGGCCCCTCGCCGGGCCCTTCGTGAGGCCAAACCGGCTTCCAGGACGCCCAGCAGTTATCTAAGCCAACACTCGGTCTGTCCTTCCGAGCTGCACCGCACAGCGTGAGCGGGGAGGGGGCGGGGCTGGCGCTTCGGCCACGCCCCTCCCTCCGCCCCGCCCTTGCGCACGGCGCTCCTGGCCTGCGCAGTGACGTCACTGCGCCGCGCGGTCGGGGGAGGAGCAGGCACCGCGGGACGGGAAGCGTTGAGGCTCCGGTCACCCCGGCTGGGCGGGGAGCAGAAGGGGGCGGGGCTGGAGCCCCCGCCGCGTGTGGGGGTCGCGCTTCCGGACTCGGAGTCGGAGCCTTCGGGACGCCCAACTTCTGTCTCCACCCCGCCGCAGGCCCCGCCCGGCCATGGAGTTTCCGGACCTCGGGGCTCACTGTTCCGAGCCCAGCTGTCAGCGCTTGGGTAGGGGCGGAGGCGCGCCGGAGGAGTACAGAGGGGCTCGGAACGGGCGGGCGGTCCCTTGAAGACGGGGCTCGCGGGCTGCAAGTGCGGGGAGCTCGGCGGGGCCCCAAGTTAGGGGCGGTGGCCGCAGGGGCGTGGCCAGAGAGGTGGCCCTAGCGCCGTGGTGCGCAGAGTGGCCGATGGGGCGACGTTTTCCTCCCCCGCCTCCCGAGTGGATGCTTGCGTGAGCTGGACCGGAGAGGGAGGTTCCCGGCGAACCTGCACTCCGACCCGTTTCCTGCAGATTTCCTGCCGCTGAAGTGCGACGCCTGCTCGGGTATCTTCTGTGCAGACCACGTGGCCTACGCCCAGCATCACTGTGGCTCTGCTTACCAAAAGGTACGCAGGCGTCCCGGGGGCGGGGGTGCGGGGCGGGGCGGGGGGTGCATGCATGATGCACGCAGGGTCTCGAGTCCCGCCACTTTTCTTCTCACCTTTACTGACCTGCTGAAGTTCAGGGCTAATATTGTTTGATAGAGGGGCAGGGCACGCATCCAGGTTGATTCAGGGTCAGAGATTTGGGCTGGATCAATGCACTTTACTTGCATGTGGCTGGCCTTGCTGAGCCGCACCAGGAGTGGTCCCTGAGCACCACCAGGTGTGGGTTCCACTCCCCCTCTTTCCTTTCCCCCTACCCCTCCCCCAAAAAAGAACCTTAGGGCTTCAAACAGCTCCAACAGCAGCTAGGACACTTGCATTCACCCAATCTGGGTTTGGTTCCCCGCACTTCATAAGGTTCCCTGAGCACTTCCAGACATGGCCCCACTAAACCCCCCAGCCAAACAGGATCACTTGGCTGCCCTGAGTGGGCACGACTCACCCTACATCTTATCCTAACTCCAGGATGTCCAGGTGCCTGTTTGCCCACTCTGTAATGTGCCTGTTCCTGTGGCCAGAGGGAGAGCCCCCTGACCGAGCGGTGGGGGAGCACATCGATCGGGACTGTCGCTCGGACCCCGCGCAGCAGAAGCGTAAGGTAAGCGATGGCGACTTGGGCGGCGTGACCCACGGGGGGCCTCTGGATGCCCGGTCACCTCCTTAGGTCACCAGGCGGGGCGCAGGCTTGCAACTCAGCATCTTGGCTGACCTGATTGCATGGCAGATCTTCACCAATAAGTGCGGGCGCGCGCCGGCTGCCGGCAGCGGGAGATGATGAAGCTGACATGTGATCGTTGTGGCCGGAACTTCTGCATCAAGCACCGGCACCCGCTGGACCACGACTGCTCTGGGGAGGGGCGCCCCACCAGCAGGGGCAGGGTAAGAGTGACGGGTCCTCTGCCGCTAGCCATTGGCCCCTAACCCTCTTGGAGGCTGGCTTGGCCTCAGTGTTTGCAGTGTGGGAAGCTTCATTGGGCTCAGAGTCCTCGAGCTTCCCCTGTCGGGTGGATGTGTTTCTAGGCCCTTGAGGAAGCACGGGGCAGACTTCCAGGATGAGGCAGGGGTGAGCAGTGTTTAAGCCACCGTTCTCAGTTGTGTGTGACCAGTGTTCTCTCGCCTGCAGCCTTGCCGCCATCTCCAGAGCACAAGGCCGGCCTTCCTCGACGAGCACTGTCCCCAGCCCGAGCCGGACCCAGCCTGCAGCCATCTCTCCCAGCAGGTAGGCCTGCCCGTTTCTCGGCTCCCTCTTGCTCAGCCTCTCTCTGACCTCCATGTCTCGAATGTCTGCCACAGAGTCGCAGCCCAGACCCCAGCCCAGACCTCCCTGCCTGCCCCGCCGGTGATCACACTGCAGAACGGCCTGGTGCGTGGGGCAGAGGCAACTGGCCCTCTTTTTGTGTGTGTATGTGCTGGGGCAGGAGAGGGAGTTCAGCCACACCCAGTGATGCTCAGGGGTTGCTCCTACCTCTGCACTCGGGAATTATTCCTGATGGTGCTCGGGGTACCATATGGGATGCCGGGGAATCAAACCTGGGTCAGCTGCATGCAAGACAAATGCCCTACCCACTGTACTCTCACTCTGGCCCTTGGCCTTTCTTTTGCAGAGTGAGGACGAGGAGGCTTTGCAGCGAGCCCTGGAACTATCATTGGCTGAGGCGAAACCCCAGGTTCCAAGGTACTCACCTGTGCTGGTGAAGGGGGTGTAGATAGTCTGTTTGGGGGGGGTGGTAAGTGGGACCCTCCAGTCAGACAATAGCCATAGGAACTTGAACTCAAAATCAAGCTTCTACACATGGTGACATTTGACCAGTTCTCAGTCACTAGGGCTCTCCCGTCTCCTGTAATGGGGTGCCAGTATCCTCAGTTGGGAGGGGCCTTGAGCCAGCACCTAGTAGAGCTCACTCATGGGCCTACCACAGCCTCCCTCCACCCCCTTCTCACCCCTGCCAGTTCTCAGGAGGAGGAAGACTTAGCCTTAGCCCAGGCACTGTCAGCCAGTGAGGCGGAATACCGGCAGCAGCAGGTACACGGGGCCAAGCTGGGGCCCCTGCGTGGGGGGGGGGGAAGCAGTTGGGTATCCTCTCAGGTGAGGCCTGGGGGGTCACACCCCTGTCTTCCTCCTGCTTCCCTCTCTCCTTGCTCCAGGCTCAGAGCCGCAGCTCGAGGCCGTCCAGCTGCAGCCTGTGCTAGGGCCCTGGGCGTGGGGAGGGAGGCTCGGCTGAGGAGGACTGCGGCCCTCGCACCTCTAGGGTACAGAGGGCATGGAGGCCCCGCGACGCCAGCAGTGAGGCACAGGCCGGGCGGCCGTGGGAGGCCACTCGGGGAAGCTTCAGGAAGAAGAGCTGATGGAGTGGACGTTAGAGGCCCAGCTGGCCTCCGGAGCTGCGAGGGACGGTGACTGTTCACTGGTTGGGTTTTCTGAGGGGGCTGGCCAGGTCATCAGGACAGCCCTGTGACCAGGAGTGTGCGGGAGGGGCCCTCCCCTGGGGAAGGGCCTGAAAGAATAAAGGAGCTTAACAGTAAGGCCTCTCCGTGGTGCTTGTCTGCTTGGGGTTTGGAGCGCGCAGGGGCAGGCCCAACCCTAGGAAGCGGCCACACTAGGATATGATCGGATACAGTCCTCTTTTATTTCCCTTCCCCAAGGGCTTCCGGACGGCCTCTCTCCTGGGGTCTTGGAAGCATCACACCGGGCTGAAACTACGCACATCACTCTGCCCTTCGCGGGCTCCGTGCCAGGGATGCGGCCCCACTTTCATCATGTTTCGGGGTCTGGGTCTTGGGGTCTTCGGAGGCATCTTCTTGCCCCCGCTGCTGCAGCTGCCACATGTCTGCATACAACCCTCCTCGCGCCAGCAGGGCCTCGTGCCTGGGCAAGGAGGGAAGCCTGAGTGCCCAGCCCCGCCGTATCACCAGCCAGGATGAGCCCCTGGTCCCCAGCCCCGGCCGTGCCGAGTCCCCCTACCGGCCTCGCCTCCACAATGCACCCGTCCTTGATGACCAGGATCTGGTCCGCATGGATCACAGTGGAGAGCCTGAGAAGTCAGACCATCACGCCCTGCCCCACCAAGTGAGACCCCCCTAGCCCCACCCCACCCCGCACCTGTGTGCCACCACGACTGTGGTGCGGTTGGCGCAGACTTTGGCCAGAGAGGCCTGGATGGCCCGCTCATTTGACGTGTCCAGCGCTGAGGTTGCCTGTGGACAGGATCTGGGTCAAACAGGCACTGCCAGCCCAGCCCAGATCCCAGGGTGTGGGGGGGAGGCCTGCGGGGGGCACCTTATGGCTCCAGAAACAAGCTAACTTTTTTTTCTTTCGGCTTTTTTGGGTCACACTTGGCAATGCTCAGGGGTTACTCCTGGCGGCAGCAGTGCTTGGGGGACCATATGGAATGCTGGGGATTGAATCCAGGTCGGTTATGTGCAAGGCAGATGCCTCCCCCACTGTACCGCCCCAGTGCCTCTAAGTCAGAATCTTGCTGGGGCCGGGAAGATAGCTCAGGGGTGCAGGCACAACATGCAGGCCCCAAGTTTGATCCCCGGCACTGGGCTGCTGCCAGCACTGCCAGGGGCAGCCCTACCGCACCTGGCTGATGATCACTGGGACTAGGTTCTGGTGCCTCCTCCCATACAAACACAAGGGCTTCATCTGAGCTTGAGAAGGGGCCCCTTGACTGTCCTCACCTCATCCAGAAGGATGATGTCGGGGCCTTGAGGATGGTGCGTGCGATGGCCACGGCGCTGCTTCTCCCCTCCACTCAGCTTCAGTCCCCGCTCGCCCACCTGTGTCTTATACCCTGCAGAGTGACCACACACCCAACGGTACCTGGGGAGCGGGAATGACCCAGGCAGGCACAGAGCTTGGCAGGGCGGGGCGGGGGCTCACCATCGGGAAGGACAGGATGGCCCTCGTGGATGCCCGCGGCCTGAGCAGCCGCCTCCACCTCCAGATCCCCGGCAGTGACGCGGCCGTAGCGGATGTTGTCAGCGATGGTGTCATTGAAGAGGACGGTGTCCTGAGGCACCACGCCAATGTGAGACCGAGAGAGATCTGGGTCACCTGCAGGACGAGAAGGCCGCGTGGAGGAGCCGTGAAGCGCCCAGGGCTGGTCAGAGGGGAAGGAGGGGTCACCTGCCGCAGCTGAGCGGTGGGCGCTTCCCCTCACCTGGGAGATGTCCTGCCCGTCAATGCGGATGTGGCCGGCGCTGATGTCGTAGAAGCGGAAGAGCAGTCGCAGGATGGTGCTCTTCCCTGCTCCCGAGGGCCCACCTGCACAGGGCACGGGCAGGACCCTGACGGGCGCGGCACACCCAGGAGGCGGCCATGTGCCTTCATCCCTTCCCCCCCGCGGGCACCAGGCACCGACACGGCTCCGCTCACCAGGGCCAGCGTCTGTCCCGGCATCACAGTGAAGGACACATCCCGCAGCGTCTCCCGCCTGCCGGAAAAGGCCGGGAAGGGCAGGTCAGCAGGCTGGCTGGCCTCCCGGGGTCTCTGCTCCCCAGGCCAGGGCTGTTTTCCCAGGTAAAGGGGGAGTGGCAGGCGCCAGGGCTGCGAAGGGGCAGTGGACAGGGGCTGGCGGGGGGGCGAGGGGGACAGTCACCCATCACTGTAGCTGAAGTGAACATTCTCGAACTCAATCTTGCCCCTTCTGAAAGTGAAGTGGGCCTCCCCCGGGAGGTCCTTCACCTGTGGGGTGCAGCACACTGAGACCCCAGGCCCACGCGGCGGGTTCTTGTGCCCCACAGACCCCACCCCTCGCGCCCCACACACCTCTGTCTCCTCCTTGAGCAGGTCGAACATGTTCTCCATGTCGATGAAGTTGGTTTGGATCATCCTGCAAGGACAGCGCAGGTGGGGTGGGCTTACACCCTGCGCAGGCCCCCGCATCACACGGGCTTACCTGTAGTAGGTGCCGAACCAGTTGAGGGGCATGTAGAGCTGGATGATGTAGGTGCCAAAGAGCACAAAGTCCCCCCACCTGCGAGGAGCAGGGATTGCAGCCTGTCACCAGGCCCCATTCCCGTCACCCCGGTTGCAGCCACCTAGGCACGCTCACACTCACCTGCAGCTTCTGCTCACTGACAAAGTACGCACAGAGCAGGGAGCCGGCCAGGAGCCCGAGTCCGATCACCAGGTTCTGGGTCTGATTCAGCAAAACCAGGGATGCGCTTGATTTCCACTCCAGATCCTGGGGGCCGAGAGGCAGGAGGGAGGAAAAGTCACAAACATGCGTACACACACATGTGCACACTCACCACCAACATAGGGCCCGAACTTGCACCGAGACCACACTGCCACATACATGCACACACATACACACACACACGTACACACAGACATACACTCACCAACACAGGGTTCAAAACCTGTGCCAGGGGCACACCACCACGTCTGCACACACGCATACATCAATCACCATGGAGGGAGAGGTCACACACATGCACAGCTCCCACGCACACAAACAACCATGGGCATGTATGTGCACACTCACCAACACCAGGTCCAAACCTGTTCCTCTCCTGGCCGAAGCACGCACACACAGATGCACACAGCCTGCTGCCATGCCCAGACTGTGCTCAGGGGCTGCTGTGTGCTGGCTCCCTCACCTGGTATTTGATGATGGCCTCCCGGTAACGCCTCCACTTCGTAGCCCCTCAGCGTTGTAGTACTTAACCTGTGAGAGCCACACCCCGATGTGCCCTTGTGGCTGCGGCACTGTCCCCCCCCCCCTCCCCTTCCCTCTTGGTTCCCCCCCCTCCTCCGAACCCCTCCTCAGCCCCACCTGGGTGCTGCCCACACCCTCAGTTCCTCATTACCGTCTCGGGTTCAGCAGTGAGTCCACGGCACGGGCCCGCGTGGCATTCTCCTGCGTGTTCATTGCGCGCCGGAACTTGGTTCTCCACTCTGTGACCACGATGGTCAATGCTGGCAATGGGAGGAATTCCAGACCTCAGAACCTGTGTCCATCTAGGACTGGCCACAACCTTGGGGTGGCCCCCCGACTCTCACCCCTCATTATGACCCAGTGACCCCATGAGCCCTCAAGGCCACTGGGAAGGGGCTGCACAGAGATATCTATGGAGACTCGGCAAAGCCTCCGGGCAGAGGAAAAGCACGTTTCATGTCCTGCTTAGGGCCCAGTGGGTACCTGTCCACCCTACACCTAGACTGAGCAGGGCCATACGGCCCCTCCCCTGCCCATCACACTGGCAGTATCAGGAGCCTCTTCCAGTCTACAGGGTTCCAAGTAGGTCAGCACTTGCCCCTGACACTCCCCAGAGTCCAGGGGAGGAAGGCTGCCCTCTGTGTTCCACTCACCAAGGTAAAGACTCATGCAGAGGAACACGATGAGGCCGAACCAGGCATTGAAGAACATGCTGAAGTAGATGATGCCGATGACGATGTCGGCCAGCGTGGGGAGGACATTGAATACCAGGTAGCTAGGAGGGGAGGGCAAGGGAGGAAAAAGCTCGAGGGGCGCCGAGACGTAGGCTCAGCCTCCAGGAGATTTAGTGAGGAGGCGGTAGAAGCTGCTTTTCTCCCTGTGGCATCGGGCTGGGGTCACACCAGCAGTGCTCAGGGCTTATTACAGAAGCACTCAGGTGGGGCTCGGGAGACCCTTTCGGGGTGTCAAGAATCAAACCTGAGTCAGCAGCGCACAAGGTACACACTCCAGCAGCTGTGCTCCGGGTCCCTCGCTGAAGGGTTCGGCCTGGGAGCAAGCTCCATGCCGCCCTCAGTGGGGGTGGCCTCAGGGGTCACGGCTGGCCCCAGGAAATGCTCATGCTCCTTCCAACAAGCATGGGGGCTGAGAGCACCAGCAGGGCAAGGGATGGGCACCTTGGTTGTGACCCCTCTGGTTTGGGAAAAGGTCCACCTGGGAGTCCCACAGGGATTCTGAGTGGGCCAGTGTTGGTGAAAAGAGGCAAAAGGCAGCCGTCAGCCTACTCTGGGGACTCTGACGAAGCAAAATTCAGAAATTCAGAGAAGGTTTGTTTTCAGTCTACTTAACATCCGAGCTGTTCTGTGATCAAGTGCCTGTCCATCTTAAAGTTTTTAGGCCAGGGCCGGAGCAATAACACAGCAGTTAGGGTGGGGCCGGAGCGATAACACAGTGGGTAGGGGTGTTTGCCTTGCACGCAACTGACCCGGGTTTGATCTCTGGCATCCCATATGGTTCTCTGAACACTGCCAGGACTAATTCCTGAGTGAAGAGCCAGGAGTAATCCCTGAGCATCGCTGGGTGTGACCCAAAAAAGCAAAAAAAAAAAAAAAAAAAAGTCAAATGACAGAAAAGGCCACAGTGATAGCACAGCAGGCAGGGGACTTGCCTTTGCACAAGGCTGACCCAGGGGCCACAGCGAAAGTACAGTGGGTAGGGCTCTGCCTGCACACCCTTACAGGCACCATACAGGTCCACCAAGCACTGCCAAGAGTGATACCTTAGCATGGAGGCAGGAGTAAGCCCTGGGCACCCCTGAATGCAAGCAACAACGATTAAAAAACAGACCAACCAAAAAACAATAAACGAAGGGCCCGGGAAGCAGCTCGCCGGGCTGGAGTGATGCTTTGTAGGCAGGAGCCCAGACCGACAGTCTGAGCAATACCTGGAGAGCAGCCCCCGACCCCACTCGTGGTAGCCCCGAAACTACACAACAAGAAGGCAAGGCAGAGCCAAAGCAGCCTTTCCAGAGTTTCCTGACACCGCCCCTCTCTCCTCTCCCTCTCCCCGGGGGCACCTGAGCAGCCCCGTGACGCTGGGACGTGCCACGGTCCACGATACGCAGCACACCTCCCCGTGGCCGCCGCCCCAGGTGCCAACGCAGCGCGAGCTCATGCAGGTGCGAGAAGAGGCGCAGCTCCACTCGGCGTGGCGTGTACTGCTGCACCCGGATCCACAGGAATGTTCGCAGGTTGCTCACAAAGCCTTGGGATAGGGGTTAGAGGGGGTCCCTCAGTCAGCGGGAGTCAGGGTCCAAGAGTGGGCAGGGGCAGGGCACCCTTCCTACCTGTACTGCCCGTGCCACCGCCCTGAAGGAACTTGAGGAAGACGTACATGCTGACTGTCCAGGCCAGGGTGTGCCATGGGGCTTTCTCGGTCAGCTGGTTCACTGCGGAGCAAAGAAGTTGGAGGGGCCTGGAGAGGGTAAGGCACCTGGGGCCGGAGCAAGAGTCCAGTGGGTAGGGAGTTTGCCTGCATGCGGCCAACCTGGGTTCGATCCCCAGTATCCCATAGGGTCCCCCAGCACTGCCAGGAGTCATTCCTGAGTGCAGATGCAGGAGGAACCCCTGAGCATCGCCGGGTGTGACCCAAAATGCAAAAAAAAAAAAATAAATAAAAAAAGAGGGAAGAGGGTAAGGCACTTGCCTGGCACACAGTCAATCTGAGTTTGATCCCTGGCACCCGATAGGGTCACCCCAAGCACTGCCAGAAATGATCCCTGATCACACAGCCAGAAGTAAGCCCTTAGCACCACTGCTGCCTGGTGAGACCCCAAAACCACCAAACATGAAAGTAAAACTAACGGGGGCCAGAGCAATAGCCCAGCGGATAGGGCAATTGCCTTGCGTACAGCTGATCTGGGTTCAATCCAGGCATCCCATATGGTGCCCCGAGCATTGCCGGGAGTGATTCCTGAGTGCAGAACCAGGAGTAAGTCCCGAGTATTGCTAGAAGTGACCCCCAAAAAAGGAAAAAAAAATAGAATACAAAATAAGGGCCAGAGAGATAGTCCAGCAGGTAGGGTGTTCGCCTTGCATGCAGCCAGATATGTGTTTGATCCCTGGCATCCCATATGGTCCCCTGAACACGGCCAAGAGTAATTCCTGAGTGGAGAGCCAGAAGTAATGCCTGAGCATTGCTGAGTATGACCCAAAAAAGAAAAAAGGGGGCTGGAGTGGTAGTACAGCAGGGGATGGGGGGGGTTGCCTTGCCACGGCCAACCTGGGTTCCATCCCCAACATCCCATATGGTCCCCTAAGCACAGAGCCAGGAGTAACCCCTGAGCATTGCCAGATGTAACCCCAAAAAAAAAGTAAATACAGGAGCCTAGGCCCTGGGGAGTTACTGCCCCAGCCCCAGCCGGGGTTGGGGGGAACCTCTATCACAGTCCCATCCCCAGACCGATGGGAAACCAGAGCACTGAGCTGACCAGAGCACTCACCTATGTCCCTGTAGAAGATCGGGACCAAAACGTTCAGGCCCCGGTCCAGCCCCCAGAGCCCCAGGCAGATGAGCACGACAAGCTGCAGAGCTGGGCTTCCCGGGGCCATAGGTAACCGCCCAGTAGGCCCAGCTTCCTGCCAAGGTCACGCCAGGTGGACGGAGATGCCCTGTCCGTGGAGGGTGCCTGGACCAGGGAAACACATGGAGGATGACAGCACAGACATAAATCAAAGGGAGTCCTCCGGGAGACCCCGCCAGGGAGGTTTCCTAAAAAGTGGGCCACATCCCCAGGGGGGCTCTGGAACTGGGGGATGTGTGGAATAAGGGGTAACCTTAGGTGTAGGGAGGGGTGTTGTTTGCTTTAAAAATGATCAAGAGGGGCCGGGAGCGATGGCCCAGTGGGTAGGGCGCGTTGCCTTGCATGCAGCCCGGCCTGTGCCAGCCCAGGTTCAATCCCCAGCATCCCATATGGTCCCCTGAGCACCGCCAGGAGTAATTCCTGAGTGCAGAGCCAGGAGTAGCCCCTGAGCATTGCCGGGTGTGACCCAAAAAGCAAAAAAAAAAAAAAAAAGATCAAGGGGGCTGGAGTGATAGTCCAGCGGGTAGGGTGTTTGTCTTGCATGCGGCCGACCTGGGTTTGATCCCGGCATCCCATATGGTCCCCTGAGCACCGCCAGGAGTAATTCCTGAATGCAGAGCCAGTAGTAACCCCTGAGCATTGCCAGGTGTGACTCAAAAAGCAAGAAAAAAAAAGATCAAAGGGCCGGGTGATAGCACAGTGGGTAGGGTGTTTGCCTTGCACATGGCCGGACCAGGGTTGGATCCCGGCATCCCATATGGTCCCCCGAGCACCGCCAGGAGTAATTCCTGAGTGCAGAGCCAGGAGTAACCCCTGAACATTGTTGGGTATGACCCAAAAAAAGAAAAAAATGATCAAGGACCGAGCAATAGCACAGCGGGTAGGGTGTTTGGCTTGCATATGGCCAACCCAGGTTCGATCCCCAGCATCCCATATGGTCCCCCGAGCACTGCCAGGAGTAACCCCTGAGCATTGTTGGGTGTGACCCCCAAAAAAAAAAAAAAAAAAAGATCGATTAAGGGAGCTGGAGATAGTATAGTGGGTAGGGTACTTGCCTTGCAAGCCGTCAACCTGGGTTAGATCCCCAGCCCTCACATGGTCCTGAGACCATCTAGGAGTATCCCCTGTGTGTAGAGCCTTGAACAGTGCTAATGTGGCTCCAAAATTAACTAAAGAAAGAATATACAGTGACTGTTTTTGAGTGGGCGCTGAGTAATTTTGCTCCTACAAAGGGGCGGTTGGGGAAATTGGTTTGGGAACCTGGATAGTCTAAAAAAAGGCAGCCCCGGGCCGGAGAGATAGCCCAGCGGGTAGGGGCGTTTGCCTTGCACGCGGCGGCCCATGCCGGCCTGGGTTCGATCCCCCGGCATCCCATATGGTTCCCGAGCACCGCCAGGAAGTAATTCCTGAGTGCAGAGCCAGGAGTAACCCCTGAGCATTGCCGGGTGTGACCCAAAAAGCAAAAAAAAAAAAAAAAAAAAAGGCAGCCCCTGGAAGCTGGGCCTCACATGTGCTCTCCAGGGGACCCAGAAAAGCTGAGGCATGTGCCCAAATGGACTGGGGGCAGAAGCTGGTGACGGTAGGCAGGGGTGAGAGGTTTCTGGAATCCAGAGAGACCCCGAGACTGGGGAGTTGGGGCATACCTGGCTCCTCTCTGCATCCTCCTCCTCTTGGTCGACTTGCAAGGTGTAGGACAGGGGTCGGAGCCCAGGAGCCCAGAGCCCCAGGACAAAACAGCCCTCCAGACACCACATACCGCAGCACCCACAAGCTAAACCGGACCTAGAAGCAAACAGGTGGCAGGGGAGCAAGGAGGGCCCCAAACCTCGGGCAGAAGACAGGTGTGGGCACACCCCCAAGTCCTCCTCAGGGGCCCAGCGTGAAATAGGCTTAAAAAAAAAGAACAAATCCACCATGACTCAGCAAAGCCACTCCCAAGCAGCTGGCTATCAGCTCCTGCAGGCGCCATAGACCCTCTGGCCTTTCTTTACAGCCAATCCCAGAACCACAGTGCTGTATCTTCCCTGCCCCGCCTGCCCGCCCCCCCATCCTTCCATCCCTCACCTGCTGGCCCACGTCCACCCTTGCCCACCACCACTGTGGGCTGTTCCAAGACACGAGAGCCAAGTTCTCGGCTGCAAACGCCACGGTCCAGAGAAGCAGCAGGCCCGGGTTGTGCCTGTGCCATCCAGATGCCCATGGCGAGCTTCTGCCGGGCCTGTCTTCGGTCCACCACGAGCAGCCCCAGGCCACAGGAGCTGGCCAGAGTCTCCAGCACGGCAGCCTGCAGCAGGTAGCCGGGCAGCGGAGCGCCCGGGCGTGCCCATGCGGCCAGCCAGGATGGCTAGGGGCAGCACCATCTGAAGCGTGGCCAGCAGAAGCTGCAGCACGTAGGGTGCGTAGTGAGGGCCAGCTCCCCAGGTCAGCGAGTCGGAGCCGCCCAGCCGCTCTCGAGCACGTTTGCAGGGTAGGGCCAGGACCAAGGCCAGGGCTGCCAGAGTGATGAGCGCAGAGGGCACGAGCGTGAAAAAGAAGCAGGGGTCAGGCCGCCCTGTGCCCAGGCCGGGGCCAGGGGCCCTTCGGCCTCGCAGTAGTTGCCCACGGTCACCATGGCAATGCGAGGCCTCGGGCCGAGTCGGCGGACGCTGCGGGGCCGGGGAAGGGGCCGGCCCACTCCGGGCGGGGCGTCGGCGCCGGAGTGTGTGGGCTCATGGAGCCGCCGGGCCCTAGGGCGCGGTGGTCGCGGGCCGCGCCGCACGTGGAGCCGGCACAGCGCCCGCTGACTGCGCGCACGCGCCGCACTCACGCACTCACGCACGGCACGTCCGTGTCTCCGCCCGTCCTCCACGCGCCCGCCGTCCGGGACCCTCCCGCCAAGGACGGCCGCGCAGGAATGCTCCGCGTCAGGCCGGCGCCGCGCTCCGCGGCACAGCCACGCCCACCTGCCCCGCCCCCCGATCCTCTCCAGAGCTCCCATTGGCCAGGAGCCCAGGGGGCGGGGAAACAGTGCACGCGGGTAAGGCAAAATAGTGAGGCTGAGTAGGCCGGTCACGTGCCCCTGGCGGGAAATCCGACCCCAGCCCAGACTTTGACCTCCAGGCAACATCCGAGCCTTGTCAGCTGCCCCCAACGCCCCCCCGCTGCGGGATTACCCACCTCCCTGCCACACGCACGTAGGCACACATTCCCAGCGGTCTGAGCGGCGCAAAACAAGAAAGCACTACCCGGTCAAAGTCCCTTCTTTTATTAAGGGCTCTCAAGCTGTACACGGTCCCCACCCAGTCCGCGGTGAGGTGCAGCAGCGCAGTTCACACGCACCCTCGGCCGGCTCAGGCAGGAGGGCTCGGAGGGCCCCCCACCCCCACCCCGGAGCCAGGATCCTGCATGCAATGGCGGCAGCCCCGAGGCCAGGCCAAGGCGTCCAGTCGCCCCCTACTAGGAGCTAGACCCGCTGAAGGCACAGGCGAACCCCGCCTGTGGTCCCCTGGGCGGGCGCAGGGGCATGGGGTGTGGGCACAAGCAGCAGCACTGGGGGTCAGGAAGGCCTCTTCTCCCAGAGGCCCCTCCTGCGGGCGGCGAAAGAGGCGGCAAAGGCTGTGCATTCTGCAACCCCTCGATTGATCTTCCTTCTTAGTGTCAAAACATAGAGCTTGAGGGGGAGCTTTGGGGACTCCACCCCAAAGCTGAGCCAACACTAACTCTCAACAGAACGGAGTGGGTGGGCGAGCGGGGTATGCAGCGAACAGAAGGAAGCAGAAACGCATCCGTGCCCCGGGAAAGCAAGGGAGGTGGACAGGCTGCAGCACCAGGAGAGAAGTGGGGGTGAGGTAAGGGCCACAGCCTGAGCTGCCCATCTGTTCGGGGCGGCTGAGACACCGCCAAGGTCAAGGGGCCAGAACTCCACATGCCCACGCCACAGTTGGTACAGGGTTTTCCTGCTTGGCAGCTTCTGGCGTGGACAGTCCTCAGGAGACTTGCAGGGGTGGGCGCGAAGGTGGCAGTACAGGGGCTGGGCTGGGGACCAGGTTCTAGCACCACACTCTGAGCGCCGGGGGTGGGGGGGTCCTGGCTGGTCCCTCAGCTCAGGTCCTGTGTGCCCTCACCCCTTAGGCCTCCAGTTCCTCTCCTGGGGCTACGACAAGCCCACCGTTGGCACCTCCCTTGGCCACGCACAGACACACAAACACCACACTCCAGGCAACACTCAGAGAAGCCCTCCGTGGTAGGTGGACGGGAAGGCAGGGCACTGACGATCTCCTTTCTGGGGGACAGGGGTCCCCTTCAGCCTTGTCTATACCTGCAGAGAGAACAGTATGGCTGCGACCCTGCAATAAGCAGCGTGAGGAGCCAGGACGGGAGGGACCGGCTACTCCCGCGGGGGCAGCTCCCACAGAGCCCGTAATTAATACCTTGTGCACCTGCGGGGGAGCTCATCCTCTGAGCCCTCCTCTGGCACGGGCTCCGGGAGCCGCGCCGCTGACTGGCCATCTTCAGCCCACCCTCCGAGGGCAGCCGGGAAAAGTGAGAGGGTGCTCGGGGGACCGTGCCAGGATCTGGGGAGACAGGCCAGCGCCCTCAGCCCAGGGTACCTCGATGTCCCTCCCCTCAAGTTCGGGGTGAGCCAAATGGATACCTGTGATGCCCCCATAACGCTTCTGGAACCCCCTGCAGGGCGGTGGTCTCAGGGGCTCCAGGCCGAGGTGCAGTGCAGGGGTAGCTGGCCGAACGGGGATGGGTTGGGGGCCGGCCACCCCTCTCCTCCTTCCTCGGGGGCACTCTCTCCCGCTTTGGTCGCTCTCCGGCGGTGCCACACGTGGCGCTCAGGTTCGGCCTGAGACTGCTGCTTGTGGAGCTGGGGGTGGAGCAGGGTACAGGGGTTCATCAGTTACAAGTGGAAGGGGGTCAGGTGTCCATCTGAGACAGCCAAGCCCTCCGCACCACAGTTCCTTCCCACTACGATGCCTCACCCAGAATTCCTGACCTGGGCCCTAGGGAGCTGTGGTGTAGAGCATACACTCACAGTTCAAGAGGTGGGGGGGGGGTGCGTGTGCGGCGTGCGTGCGTGTGTGTGTGTGTGTGTGTGTGTGTCTGTCTGTCTGACCTGGCAATGATCAGGGGTTCCTCTGACACTGTGCTCAGAAATTACTCCTGACGGTGCATATGGGATGCTAGGGATTGAATCCAGGTTGACTGTGTGCACGGCAAACGCTCTACCCACTATGTTCTGGCTCCTGCCCCTCCTGGAACAAGCTTGAATAGAGGCTCTGACTTCACGGACTCATTTGATCCAAGAACAAATTGTGGGGGCCGGAGAAATAGTCCAGTAGGTAGAACATGCGCCTTGTACAGGCCTGAACCGAGTTCTACCCCTGGCACCCCATATGGTTGAATTCCACCAAGAGTGATCCCTGAGCACAGAGCTAGGAGTCAGCTCTGAGTGCTGCTGAGTGTAACTCCTAACCCCCACCCCCCAAAAGAGAAAAAAAGTTGTGATTCTCATTTCCAGATACTCTAGGGTGCTGACAAAGAGCAGGAAAGAAAGGAGACAAAAGGCCCAATCCTTTTTGGAGACAAGAGGCCTGTGTGTGTGGGATACACCCAGTCTGTCAGACGTCCTGCTGAAGCTGGGACAGGAGATGGGGGCTGGGGGAGCAAGGGAGACCTTCACCCATGGAAGCCAGAGGAAGGCTGGCGCCCGCCGCAGAACACAAGCCCCTGTATACCTGTGAGGCCTGAATTCCACCCCTGGTGCCACAAAAGAAAACAGAAAGTCAAGGAACAGCAGAGCAGATAAGAACAGAGCCCAGGGGCATATGGGACTCTGGGGATGGAGACAGCAGGGCTGACAAATGGAAGCGAAGGGGTGCACACCTACCCTCCTGCCGCCTCCCCTGGGCGCCCGCTCACCTGATGCATGTATAGGGCGTGCAGGCTCATCTCGGTGGACGCGTACTCCGACAGCACCAGGCTCCTGCAGCTGCCCTTCCCACACGCTGCTCCCGGAGCTGGCCGTCCTGGCATCCACCCTGTCCCTCCAGGCACAGGCTTTGTCACCAACACTTCCGGGACTCCTGCTGCGCCCCACCTGTCTTGGCCCCTGTTCGAGCCCCCACACCCCACCCCCTCCCCCCACTTACTCACCCAGAGCCTGTCATGGCCCCTGGGGCCCGGCCAGTGGGAGCCTGCCCAGGCTGCAGCGGGGAGAAGGAGCGTAGGGCAGAGGCCACATCTGCCCTGTGCCGGGAGCTCTGCAGGTCTCGGGGCAATGGGGGACCCCGGCAGGAGGAGCTGGCCACCACGTTTGCAATGAGGCTCAGTGGCTAGGGAAAGAAAGGGAGTGGGCGGAACCCTCTGTGTAAGCTGAGCAGCCCCACCCACCAACCTCAGGTGTGACCCCGACCACAAAGACAAGAAACCTCAGGGCAGAAGCGAGGTCTCAAGGCCCCTCAGTACTCTGTGCCTTAGGCCCTGATGGCCTGAACAGGACAGGAAGGAGAGGGACTGGGGGAGGCCCCTAGCAGCCCATGCCTAGGCCTATACCGCCAGCTCCTGCTCGCCACACCGGGTCTCAGGGAACATACCTCTGACTCAGACTGTAAGGACTGGATGGATGTGAAGAGGGCATTTTCGGGAGCAGACCCCCTGGGCGAGGCCAGCAGCTGCTCCATCCCGCTGGACCTGCTCTTTGAGGAAGCCGAGGAAGGCCGTGCTCTCGCGCGGGGCTGCCAGCCCGGGTTGGTGATAGCAAAGTGCATGAGTGACAGTTCCGTCTTCCCATCCTCGGCTTGCTGGTATACCGAAGCCTCTGTCTGGCCCCCCGGAGAGCCACTGCCCAAAGAGGCTGCCGTGAGCGGGATACCCAGCCCCTGCCCCCCAAAAAGCCTTTGGTGCCCCTTTTTAAGCTCTGGGGGAGGCCATGCTCCCAGACAGCAACGACCCCGCAACACACGGCTGACCCTGGTCCCAGGGACACACACAGGGCCAGTAGCTTGAAAGGAGCCTGGAATGGGTGCAAATGCAGCACTGCTTAAGAAACGCCACGTGCCGGGGCAAGGGAAGGCCAGGCCGTCTCTTTCAGCAGTTTACCCAAAGCCCTACTGGGCCGGGCTGTGGCTCAGAGGCAGCAGCCCCGTCTCCTTGCATGTATGAGACTCTCGGGTCTATCCCTGGCACCACCAAAACCAAAACCAGAATTCCTCTCCCAGCCAGCCTGGCCTCTGGGCCCTCTGCCCCCACCTCCTCTCCCAGTGTGCCCGTACCTGGGGGGTGTCCGTGCTGGCGGACGTCCATCTGCGTGAAGGAGCAGGTATCCCCCACGCCGACCACCTCCACAGTGAAATTGCGGAAGAAGTCGATGATCTCCAGGGCCGCGGGCGCAGGCAGAAGATGAGAATGAGGGGCGTGACAATGGGGCTCAACAGCTCCTCCAGGATAAAGACCTGGGAGGGACGGGAGGGTGGGGAAAGAGGGGAGACACCCAGGTCAGGTGAGAGCGGGGATGGGGGGTGGGGGGAGTTCCCTGGCGCCCCTCCCCTCCCTGCGCCAGACTATCAGCCAGTCTCCAGCAGGCCCTAACTCTGACTCCACTCACTGCCTTGTACTGGAAGAGCTGGGCAAACTCGTCCCGGGTCTGTGAGCGGTGGGCATTACCCTGCCAGTGGTCAGGCATGTAGTGGATGTGGGCGAGGATCACGCGCAGCAGCTGCTCGGGGCAGAACACCAGGTGCTGGTCTGGGATAAAGGACCTGGCGGGGCAGGGGGCCTGGTGAGCCAGATGCCTGGTGGTGGGCTTCCCGGGGGTCAGCCTCCTCCTGCTCCTTCTCCTCCTCCCGCTGGCCACCCCCGGCGAGGGGCGGCCCCACCTGCACACCGTCACGGTGACCCCCAGCAGGGTGACGGTGGTGAGGACGTGCTCCACGGCTAACACGTCCTCGTCGTAGATGGTGAGGGCGATGAGCACGGCCAGGATGGAGCCGGCGAAGAAGGCGCCGTTCTTGGCCAGCAGCGTGAGCAGGGGCGACAGGAAGCAGTTCATGTACTTGGAGGCGGGCTTGTAGCCACGGCTGAGGCGGGACTGCAGCTCGTGCTCCAGCTCGTTGAAGTGGCGCAGGTAGCAGCGGCCGTACAGCGACCAGCAGCGCCGCCCCAGCGCCCCGGGCTCGCGCTTCAGCACCTCGGCGTAGCTGAAGAAGGCGTAGAGGATCTGCCAGATGAGGATGAGCGGACACAGCAGGAAGTTGGCCACGCCGATCCACAGGATGCGGTTGCTCAGGCGCTGGGCCAGCTCCAGCCGCTGCCCGCGCTTGTACTCGGCCTTGAGGCTCCACTCGTTGAGGAAGAGCGAGCCAGGGCCCCAGAAGAGGATGAGCTCGAGTTATACTTGAGGCCCAGCGTGAAGAACACCACCTCGCCCAGGCCCGGCAGGCGGAAGCGCAGTGGCAGCAGCGACTTGTTGACCAGCGCCACCATGTAGTTCTGGAAGCGGAGGATGCGGTGGTAGATGTCCAGCTCCGTCAGCTCGCGCTTGTGGATGCAGATCTGGTGCTCCTTCTGCGTCTGCACGATCCGCGCCTGCACCTCCTGCCACGTGCAGTAGGGCAGGGCCGACTGCGGGACAGGAGCGAAGGGGGCGCCAGGTGAGGGGTGGCGGGAGCTGAGGGCCCTCCCGGCAGCCGCCGCAAGGATACCGGAAGAGGCCCGCTTCCCCAACTGTAGAAGCCCTGGCAGGCGGTGGGGTAATGGCCAGGTCCTCCCGTCTCACCATGGGGATGCGCAGGGCATGCAAGTAGAAGGAGTGGATCTCCCAGTAGCAGCAAATGTTATAGATGAACTTGATGAGTCGGTGGATCCAGAAGACGGCGGCGATGACCAGGATGGTGATGAGGGAGCCATTTTCCTGAATCCTAGGGGAGAACATGGGGGGAGAGGGGAGATCCAGAAGGAGTTCCGGGCCCACATGCCACCCCCAAATGCTTTGGGGAGGCTGGATGTTTGTTTTATATTTTTTCTTTTGTTTTTGTTTTGTTTATGGTTTTTGGGCCACACCCAGTAATACTGCAGGGTTATTCCGGGCTTTGCACTCAAGAATTACTCCTGCCACGGCTTGAGGGACCATATGTGGTGCCAGGGATTATACCCGGGTTGGTCATGTGCAAGGCAAGCTCCTTACCCATTGGGACTATGGCTCCAGGCCCCCAGAGAGGCCGAGCCTGTGTTCTAGACAATTCTAGGGTGTGCAGGTCAGCCTCAGACTCTACTGGGTCCCACCACCTGCTCATGGGACTCCAGGCTGCCCTTACCTGGCACTGCAGACTTGGGCTGGCAGAAATGCATCGGGCAGGGTGACCTTGACGGGCTCGGTGGGGTGAAGACTGTGGTTCACCATCTTGTTGGCAAAGAGGATGTCATAGTCCACGCAGCTGACCAGGAAGGTGGTGAAGGCAACCACAAAGAGGAACTGCCTGCAGGTGGGAAGAGGGGAGCGGTGTGAGAGTCCGAGGGCCCCGTCAGGCCCAGGAAGAAGGGTCTGGGTGCAGTCGAAGGGTGTGGGGAGCAGCTCGGAGAAATGGAGGGTCTGCAGAACTCGGCCCAGGGCGCCCTCTTGGGTCCCAACAAGCTCCTAAGGGTGGTCAGAGCCTCAGTCTTGGCTCACCCAGGGGTGACCTCTGCCTCCACTTCCTCTATACTGTGTTTTGGGGCCACACCTGGGAGTGCTCAGGAGTACTCCCGGCCCTGTGCTCAAGGATCACTCCAGGTTAGGCGGGGAACCTTATTTGACGCTGGGGATCCAAACCAAGTCAGACATGTGCAAGGCCTACCTGCTGTACTATCACTCCAGGGCCCACATTTTTAAGGTGTTATGACTGGTGTTTGGTCCCCAACCTCCCCATTCCCCTATTTTCTTCTGCGAGTTTAGATGCTCTCTGGGGATCTGAACTCTTTTGCTCTTTTTTTTTTTTTGCTTTTTTAGGTCATACCCGGCGATGCTCAGGGGTTACTCCTGGCTCTAATTAATCCTGGCAGTGCTGGGGGACCATATGGGATGCTGGGGATTGAACCCAGGCCGGCACAGGCTAGCTGCATGCAAGGCAAATACCCTACCACTGGGCTTTCACTCCGGCCCCAGAACTCTTTTGCTCGGCCCTAGAACTCTTTTGCTCTTAAGAAAAGTTTCTCTAGCAGAAACACTATCTGTACTTCTTTATTCATCTCTGCGCTATTCACTATAGCTAGAATCTGGAAACAACCTAAATGCCTGAGATCAGAGGACTGGCTAAAGAAACTGTGGTTCATCTACACTATGGAATACTATGCGGCTGTCAGAAAGGATGAAATTATGAAATTTACCTGCAAATGGATGGACATGGAGTCTATCATGCTGAGTGAAATTAGTCAGAAGGAAAAGGACAGATATAGAATGACTGCATTCATTAATAGGATATAGATACCAGTGTTTTAATAAATATGGGAAATGGTAATGGCAGATTAAAACTCACCACTGAATATACACAAAGAGACTTAAGTGATAAACTCTAAATATCTGCAGGGCTAGCCACAATGTGTAAAATAAGAGGGAGAGAGATGCAGAGACAGAGAGAGAGATAGAGAGAGAAAGAGAGGAAACTGGGGTACCTGCTATTAAGGCGGGTGGGGGGGGGGGAGGGGAGGGGGTACATTGGTGGTGGAAATGGGGCACTGGTGGAGGGATAGGTGCTGGAATACTGTATTACCAAGAACCAATTATGAACACCTTTGTAATTGTATGTTTCACGGTGGTATAATAAAAAATAAATAAATAAAAAAAGAAAAAAGTTTCTCCACTCTTTCCCCTCTGACAAGACCATATGGCTTCTTCCTTCTGCCCAGCAGTGGACCTCAGCTGCCGCCAAGATGGGACAGAGGCACTTTCCTCAGTAAGTGGTGGCATCTGAGACATGCTAGCTGAACCCTGACCAGCCAATGCTGCAGAAAGGGCTTTGCTCTCCTTATGAGAGAAAAGGGAGGCTGCAGGGGTTGGAGCAACAATATATTAACAAGCTTGCCATGTCTGCACCAACCCAGATTCACTCTCCGGCACCCTTCTGGTCACCCAGCACCACTAGCAATGAACACACACACACACACACACACACACACACACACACACACACACACACACACACACACACACACACACACACACACACACACAATAAAAGGGGAAACTGTAAACCTAGTGTCTGAAGCAGTCAGCCAGACAGATAGCACCATGGGTAGGGTGCTTATCTTGCACGGGGTTGACCCAGGTTCCATTCCCAGCATCCCATATGCTCCCCCAAGCCTTCCAGAAGTAATTTCTGAGTGCAGAGCTAGTAGTAATCCCTGAGCACTACTGCGTGTGGCCCCAAAACAAAACAAAGAAACAAACAGGCACATGCCTAGATCTGAGCTGATCTGCCAGCAGGGCCAGACAGGGCCAGACAGGGCAGGGATGAGGAAGTCTGGGATGTGCTTCTTGTTTTTGTTTTTGGGGGCCACACCCGACAGTGCTCAGGGTTTACTCCTGGTTCTGTGCTCAGGAATCATTCCTGGTAGGCTCAGGAACCATCTGGGTTCTGGGGATCCAATCTGGGTCAGCAGTATGAAATGCAGGCACCCTAACTGCTGGACTATGGCTCCAGCCCCTGAGATGGTTCCTGACATCATCCGTCCCTTCATCTACTTACATGAGCTCAAAGATCTCCCCGATGAGCATGCAAGTGAAGCCATTCTTCTGGTGGAGGTTATAAACGTGCGAGCGATCGTTAAGAAAAACATGGGCAGTGAGACAGCAATGGGGACGACCAGCGGGGAGAATCATCTTCCTTATCACACATCTGGGCTCACGCTCTTGACTCTAGGGGCCTTCTAAGGCCGAATGACTGTGGCCAAATTATTCAACCTCTCAGAGCTCTTGCTCTTGACTGGGAATAATAGCTCCTACCTGACTCACTGGCTCTTTAGGTCTGAGGTCATGCACATACATTATTTTACCCAGAGCCGACACAGAATGAATTAAAAAAAAAAAAAGTCACTAATTGCTGTGGTGATTAGCATAGCCTCCGGAAGCCCGCTCTAATGTAGCTCCTCATAAATGAACCCACCACGGCCAGAGCACACAGCCCGCCAGAGCAGGGCTACCGCCACCAGCCTCAAGAGATGCTTCATCCTCTTCCAGAGATGTTCCTGTCAAACCTATCCCGGCTTCCCACCAGCTCAAGATCCGGGGGCCGCCACACAGATGCCAAGGATATTCGAGAGAAGAAGAGGTCAAGGTTTTCGATGTGGTGCCAAGGTGCTGTGGATACAGGAGCACAGCGGTCAGAACCGCGAAACAACATAATAGCCCCTACACCACACACACAAACCCGCTGCTTCCTCGGGTTCCTCCCTCCGCCCCAGGCCCCAGCTCCCACTGTCCTGCCCCAGCACTCACACTTGCTCCCCTCTGGGACGTGCACCAACAGATCCTCCTCCCTGGGGGTGAGTCGCTGTAGGAGGCCTCTAGGCGCTGGTATTCTGTGTCAAACTGCGCCATCACCACCACCCCCTAGCCGCCAGGTCCACCTGCCAGCCACAAGGAAAAAAGAGACCCAGGTTCAGCCCGAGCGCTGCCTATCAGCAGCCAGGCCAATAGAAGGAAGATGGCGCCCACCGGCTGGGTCTCCAGGTTGTCTCCTTGGCCCCCAAACAGAAGAGAACGCATGATCCAGCATGATCCAAGGGGGTGCAGAGGATGGGGCCTGAGGGCAGCGGGCTCCCTCAGCCCAAGCTGGACTCAATCTCCAGCCTGGAGCCAGTCTCTGCCCCCTGAGACGGGAGGGTGGCTGTTTCTCCAGGGAGTCCAGAGAAGGGTCCCTCCCTCTGCCCTCCAGGGGAAACCCTGCTCCAGAAGCACTTTGGAAGCAAAGGCTGAAGAGAAGCGGGGCCCTACCAGCTCCATGGACAGTGTCGCTCCACTCCAGCCTGCGGTGCCCTGGCTCTGCAACTGCTGGAGGAGAAGGTGTCAGATGCCAGCGAGGGCACAGTGAGGACAGACAGCAACCCCCTCCCCAGGCCACCCACCCTCCAAGAAAAGGGATTCCCTTAGGGCTTGGAGCCACAGGGCACTTGCCTTGCAGGCTGCCGCCAAGGTTCAATTCCTGGCACCACATATGGCTGAGCCCTGCCAGGAGTGATCCCTGAGTGCAGAGCCAAGAGTAAGCCCTGAGCACCGGTCGGGTGTGGCTCCCAAAACAAAAAACGAAAAGAAAAAGAAAAGGATGCCCTTAGTGCACTGGGCAGAAGGCTGCAGCTGGGCACAGGCCCCTTTCTGCAGCGGTCTCCACTCATGAAGGTTGTACCACACAGCAAAGAAATCCAAGAAGCAGCTTCTTGCTGGGAGACACAAGTTTATTTTTGGTACACATGAGGCTTGGGTTCAATTCCAAGCCGTGAACAGTTCCCCCACCACCCCCAGGCACAGCCTGGAATAAGTCTCCCCACCCCCAGGGCACAGAGAGCCCCTGTGCATCTCCAACAGGGGAGACAGAGTTGGTTCAGCCCTGCCAGGCACGTTTCTCCATTGCCCCCATCTGAGTCTCTGAAATTAGACAGGTTCTTAGGGTCCACAAGCCCTAAGTCCCCTCTCTGGAGAGGCGCTTTCTCGTTGGCTCCTCTCCCCTTAGCATGGAAGACCCCGCAGGCCCGCACTGAGCCTGGCGGGGGAAGTGATGAGTGAGGCGGCAAGGACCTCAGATTCTGGGCCAAGTGGGTCCCTGGAGCCAAGCATGGTCTAGGGGCGCTCCCAAGCCGGTGCAGATCCTGGGGCACCGATCCGGTTCGGCCCTGGTCCCAGTGGGATTCCCCGGCAAGGAAGGGTCCTGGGTCCACAGTAGCTGCTCAAGCCCCCACGGAACTCCCTACTCACCCCGCTGATGTGAACTCGGGGGTCCATGGAGCCCCTAGACGGCCGGGCCTGAGCTCAGGGGCTCCTGGGGATGTTGGAGGGATCGAGCCAGTCCCTCAGATGATACCCCAGGTGGGCTGGGTTGCCTCCCCACACCCAGCCACCAGCACTACAGTCCAGCGCGCCCCAGGGGTGGCGGGCCCCAGGCCAAGGGCTCGGCCCCAACAGCGGACAACCTTGCGCGCGCCCCCGCGGCCCGCGCGCGCGCCCCAGCCCGCGCGCCCTCGCTACCAAAACATTTCGGCTGCGCGCCCCGCCCCGCCCGCGGCGCCCCTTCCCCGTTACCTGCCGCGAGCTCACTTAGGGCTCCCCGGGAACCCTGGATCAGCCTCGGTTCGGGCCCCGGGATTCCAGTAACAGGTCTCGCGTTTCACCTCAGGAACGGTGACCCGGGTGATTCCAGGGGCTCCGGCGGCACCGCTGGGCTCATCCGACCCGGAGCGCTAGGCCGGTCGTCTGCCACTCACTGTCACCCGCAGCTCTTCTCGCCAATGAGAGTGGGGGTGGAGACAAGACAGCCAATTGTCTGCTTCGGGGGCGGGACTAGAAGTTCGAGGCGGGCCTTGCGCCGTTAGAAGACCAATAGCGTGCTAGCTCTGGGGCGGGGCTCAGATTCGGGAGCCGCTGTTTGTCCTCTCTGCCGCTCCGTAGTGACGGGATTGTTGTGTTGCAAAAAATCCGGGCTTGGAACTGTGAGCTTGCGTGCCGCCCGGCTCTCCGGGCGCTTTGGGGCAGCTTCTGAGGGCGGGGTCGAGTCCACGCGGCTCTCTCCGCCGGTTAGGGAGCGTCCGTGGTTCCCCTCCCTCGATTGGACTCGGTTTGGGAATTGAATAGTATTTCTCGTGTGGTCTTAGACTGGGTTTTCAGCCAGCGAGGGACTGGAGCTCACCTTTCCCCCGCTGACATCTGGCGGAGGGTTTGGGGGCGTGCGGAGAACACCCATCAGCCAGGCAGGAGACGTTGACTTTGGGAAGATCTGTTTCTGCACACCCAACCCCGACCCCCCACTTTCTGCCCCCGGAGCTGCTTCCCAGTAATTTCTGCCCAGCCATGTCGCCAGCTCCGGCATCCCAGGCGCCCGCGTCTGTCTCCCCTGTTTGACCTCCACGCTGATGCTCCTGTTCTCCGGGGCCTGAGCCTGGAGAGCCACGTTCCCGGCGAGGCTTTGGTGCCGGTTCCGCAGACTTCCGGTCCAGGTATGGGGGTGGCGGAGAGAGATTTGGGGCGGACCCACGAGGACGGTGACAGGGCTCTTTGGAGCTTATGGGGCACACATGCTTAATTGGGACTCAGCGTAGGGATGCCCCCGGCGTGCTCTTTCCATCGGGGATAAAATTGGTCATAAATTCACTTCTCTGGGCTGTATCCAGTACAAGGCATTTTTTTGTCTCCCGACAAATCTCTTGCCTTTGTTCACGTCTGGTTGTAGGAGCGCTGCTGTGTGCAAAAGCACTGCAGAATTCCTATGTTTTGAGAAAACGTCAATTTATATGTGCTCCAGTCACATCATCCTCTTGACTGGATGGATAACGATCAACCATTGATTGTATTGCTTAGCGTGTCTCCGGCTGTGATTTTATGGTACTGCTGGATGCTGTCGTTGAACACATAAATTAAAAAAAACCTGACATTTGGGAGTGGTTTTGCAATGAAAGTAGAATTTGAACATGACCAAAACTGATTTTCTACCGGCTTCCTTCTACGGTGGTCCCTTTACTTAATTAATTAATCAATTTTGCTTTTTGGGTCACACCCGGCAATGCTCAGGGGTTTCTCCTGGCTCTGCACTCAGGAACTACTCCTGGCGGTGCTCAGGGGACCATATGGGATGCCGGAGATCCAACCCAGGCCGGCCACGTGCAAGGCAAATGCCCTACCTGCTGGACTATCGCCCCGCCCCACATTTACTTAATTTAATACCTTGTTGACTCAGCTTTCCAGGAGTTAGGCTGAAGGGGCGCAGGCCCAGGTGTGTGCCCTCCTGGCAGTGCTTGGGAGCTGTGAAACCAGTCCCTAGTAATGCTCCAGCAGTTTTCTGGGGCCCTCCGGAACCACACAAGTTCTCAGGCGGGCATAGGCCCAGGCTCTGACTCAGGGTGTCCATGACAGTAAGCTCCACCCCTTTGCCATAGCTCCACACTCAGCATATTTATTTATCTACTACATTTTGACCACACCCTGGCACTGGGTGCTGCTCCGGGAGCCTCTCACGGAAGGTACTCAGGGGATTGTACACGCCTGGGATCCTCCTGGCTTCAGACCTTGCCCTGTGGGTCATTTCCCCAGCCCACATCTTTGTGACTGTCGTGGCATTTATTTCCTAACTGGATAGTAAAGTAGAAAATTGCTTGAACACAAGGACAAACCATCCCTTTTGTATGTCCCTATTTTGCTGGGGCATTTTTTTCTGTCTCCCCCTTTGGTATTTCTTTCAGCTTTTGGGTCACACCCTGCAGTACCCAGATCCTTGAGCTATGTTTAGCCCTTATTTAAAATTTTTCATTTTTTTTGGGGGCACGCCTGGCAGTACCCAGGGACTACTTCCTCTCTGTTGGAACGGAGCCTTGTGCACCCAAAGCCTGCACCCAGCCCACTGAGGCTCCTCTCTGTCCTAAACAGACACCAGAGCTAATTAGAAGAATTAATGGATATGGGTTCCCTTTTCAGTTTGTAATTTCCCTCTCTGCTTAGGCCCGAAGAAGAGAGTGAATCCAGAAAGACAACATCTGGAAATTTCTGACACGTTATTTTGTTCCACCTGTCACCAGTCTTTCCAGAATCACCAAGAACAGGTAAGGACAAGGACAGAGCAGCGGGACAGAAGCTGGTTTAAGCTAGGAAATATGACGGATGCCCAGGAGTTAACCAATTCAGAGTTAACCAACTCCTCTGTTGCAAATATATCGCCTTAGAGGACAGAGCCATAGCACAGCAGGCATTTGCCTTGCACGCAGCCAACCCAGGCTCCATCCCCAGCGTCCCATTTGTTCCCTGAGCACTGCCTAGAGTGATTCCTGAGTGCTGAGCCAGGAGTAACTCCTGAGCATTGCTGGGTGTGACCCAAAAAGCAAAAACAAACAAACAAACAAATGCATGGCCTTAACTGTATTCTTTAGTCCATACAAAAAAAAAACCCTTTGTTCTAGCATAAGTATATGTAAAAGGCATACAGAAAAGAGAGAAGCAACCTTTCATTTACAATACAAAGCCCAGAGCTGCGAACACCTACAGAAGTTGAAGTAGAATGGGGGCTGAGGAGCCGCTTTCATTTCATTTGTCTTTAGCAATCCCAAGCAGCCTTGGGTCCTAGCAGTTGGGCTCACCTGCTCCTGGGCTTGGCTCCCCTTGGAGGCCACTCAGCTGCACGTTTTGCTTTCTCGCTTTTCCCTGCCAGAGGGAACATTATAAGCTTGACTGGCATCGGTTCAATCTGAAGCAGCGCCTCAAGGACAAGCCTCTTCTGTCTGCCTTGGACTTCGAAAAGCAGAGTTCCACAGGTGAGACTGGGGGCAGAGTGTGGGTGGAGGAAGGCCCTTGGCTGGGAGTTGAGGGAGAAGTCTTCGATGGGGCTCGGGGCTGGAGAGAGGGCATGACAGGTTCAGTGACCCCAGAACTTCACTTCCTTCCCTGGTGCTGTGTGATCCCCCAGCAGTGCTGGGAACGGCCCCTAAGCATCAAGGCTAGGGTGGCTCCTCTGCACCACCAGATGTAGGTGGTGGTGAATGAATTACAGTGAAAATGAATTAAATGAATTAAAGTAGAAAATGAGCCCCCCGCCCCCGGGCCAGAGCAATAGTTCAGCAAGTAGGGCATTTGCCTTCATGCAGCCAGACCCAGGTTCGATCCCGGCATCCCATATGGTCCCCTGAGCACCACCAGGAGTAATTCCTGAGTGCAGAGCCAGGAGTAACCCCTGAGCAATGCCAGGTGTGACCCAAAGAGCAAAAAAAAAAAGGAAAAAAAAGAAAATGAGCCCCAAAATAAAGCAAGACTTTTTTAAAATATTTTTGTTGTTTTTGGGTCACACCCAGCAGTGCTCTGAGCTTCTGGCTCTGCGCTCAGTGCTCAGTTTGGGGACCATATGTGTTGCTGGGGATGAAACCTGGTTGGTCGTGCAAGGCAAATGCCCTACTTGCTCTTCTATCTCCTCTCCGGCCCCACCTACCCAATTAAACACACACACACACACACACGCACACACACAAACATATTTTAAGCACTGTGGTTTATAAAACTTATGGTATGGTTTCATACTTAGAAATTCCAGCACTTGGGGCCAGAGCAATAGTATAGTGGGTAACACACTTGCCTTGCATATTCCCGGTTTGATTTCCAGTACCCTACATGGTCCCTGAGCACAGCCAGATGTCACCCCCCAAAAAAAAAAAAAAACAAATAAAATTCCAGCACTACAAGAAAAATTTTAGGGGGCCAAAGTGATAGCACAGCAGGAAAGGCATTTGCCTTGCACGTGGCTGACCTGGGTTCAATCCCTGGCATCGCATATGGTCCCCAAGCACCACAGGAGTAATTCCTGAGCATCACTGGTGGGACCCCGAAAAAGCAAAAACAAAAGAAAAAAGAAAAAATTTAGGACTAGCACTAGGAGGCTGGAACAATAGTACAGCAGGTAGGGTGTTTTGTTGTACATGCTATCGACCTGGGTTTGATCTCTGGCATCCCATATGGTTCCCTGAGAACTGCCAGGAGTAACCCCTGAGCACTGCCAGATGTTGCCTGAAAACACAAATAAAGACAGGGACCAAGAGAAAACACAAGGCTTAGGACATTTTCTTGCGCACAGCCAACCCCATTTTGATTGTTAGCACTGCCTAGGGTCTCCTGAGCACTACCAGGAGTAAACCTTGAAGACTGTCTTCCCCCCATAAAAGCAAAAAGAAGGTGACTCCTCACCCTTATGACCCTCTTGTCCTCAGGAGAACTTTCCAGCATCTCAGGGTCAGAAGACTCTGACTCGGCCAGTGACGAGGACCAGCAGACGCTGACAGAGGAGAAAGCGGAGGGCGGGAAGTCTGGCCGGCCCCGAGGCTTTCACCCACATCAAGTTCTTTTCCAGAATGCCCAGGGCCAGTTTATTTCTGCCTATCGCTGTGTCCTGGGCCCACGGAAGGTGAAAGCCCAGGCTGTGGGGTCCTGCCCTTTGACCTCAAGGCCTCGATCTCCCGGGGCCCCCCGGTGCCTGCCTCACTCTTCCCCTCCCTTCCTGTTGGCTTCAGTATCTCCCTTGAAAATGGGGCAGAGCTGCTACTTGCTCTCCCTAAGCCCAGCTGCTCGTGAGGTGCCTGGGAGGCATGGCAGGTTCTAGCCCTGGCCTGCCACCCCAGCAGAGCCTCACAACAAGCCAGACCACCCTCCCCTACTCCATGGGGCCCGCCATTTTCTACATCTGGACTTCCCTCTCATCACAACTCCACCCAGCAGACCAGACTATCACAGTCCGGCGTGCAGCCGCTAGCGGCCGCGCGGTTCATCAATAAATGCTTTATTTAGAGGTGACTACAACAGTATGCCACCCGCACGGCAAGCCTGGCAAGCTGCTCGTGTAGTATTTGATATGCCAAATACCAGTAACATTTATATTAGGTCATTCCCGTGACCTAATGTAATTGTTTGAGGCTCTTTATGTTCCTGGAGCAAGCGGATGCCTTTGGGTTCTACTAGCATGAGACAGGACATATTACTGGTGCCCGCTCTAGCAAATAGATGATGAACGGGAAGACAGTGATCGTGATCTCCCTTGAAAGCGCAGTTGGGAGCTGCCCTGACTCCCTGAGGGCTGATGGGGTGAAGCTCAGAGCAGCCGTGCCAGGGTTGCGTTGTGGTCCCTCCCGCTTGCTCTGAAGCAAAACAGAGACAAGCCTCAGGGTGGGTGTCACTTAAAGCTCATGAAGTTCCCCAACCCCCAGGCACTGGGGTTGTGGGTTTCTTGTGTCCCCCAACTTCAGCATGTCCTGCTCCACTCTCGTCCAGGTGCCCCCTGAGGAGGCCGAGCTGCTGCTGCAGAGCCTGCAGAGTGGGGCCCCCGGCCTGCGTGGTGCTCATGGCGGCCGCGGGCACTTTGCTGGTGCCCTCTTCCAAGGGTGAGAGGAGCAGCTGTGGGCGTGGGGGAGCAGGGGCAGCAGATCCCGTGAACTGTCAGCTGCTTTCGGGACTGAGTCTGTGCCATCCACAGGCGAGAAGTGGTGACGCACAAGACCTTTCACCGCTACACAGTGCGGGCCAAACGGGGCACTGCTCAGAGTGTGCGGGATGCCCGGGGCGGGGCCTCCCGCGCTCTGCCGGAGCCAATCTGAGGCGCTACAACGAGACCTCGCTCTATCAGGTGAGGGAGCTTGCCCAGCTCTGTGGGCCCCATCATCCCAGCTTCCCCTACCTACCTCCCCAATTCCTGCTTCCACTCTCCCATGATCCAGGGAAGGCGAGGAGGGCTCCCTGGGCGTCTTGTTCTCTCTCTCCCCCTTCCCCTGCACCCCGCTGGTGGGCCATTTCTCGCTTGGGTGTTTACAAAGCGGGACAGGATGGACCGCGCTGAGTGCCTCTCTTCCCTAGGACGTCCGGGAGCTGCTGGCAGGGCCGGTCTGGGCTAAGGCGCTGGGGAGGCTGGGACAATACTGCTTCGTGCCCCGCGCTCAGGCCGGTCCTTGTTCTTCGGAGGACACGGGCACCCCTGCAGAGGGGGATCCCGACTCTGGGATATCCCCTCACTACCCGCAGACCCACCTTCCGAGAGCTCCAGCGTGTGCTCCATAAACTGACCACCTTGCTTGTCCACGGTAAGCCTCGCGCGCGCATCCCTATGGGTCACTTGTGAGACCAGAGGCTGGCCCCGGCTTTGGGCGGCTTTAGAGTTCCAAGCAGTGCAAGGAACAAGTCTTTGATCTGATGGCAGGAGAAGATCCACGGGTGTCAGCTGGGTCTGGCATGACTCAGAGCCACTGGAAGGCAGGGAGCGAGAGGAAGGAGGATGCGAAGGAGGAAGGCCAAGTTCCAAGTGACGGCAACACGGCCCAGGAGCGTGAGGAGGATGCTGCCGAGCCAGGTTTGAGCTGCAAGGACTCTTGTTCAGTCTCTGTCTGGGGCCAGGCTTGGAAACGCAGGCTTCCTCCTCTCCTTCCCACTCCTCTACGCCGCACACACACACACGCTGCATGTGTGCACCCATTTCTAATGCGAATGAACCATGTGTTGCTCTGGTATGTTTGAGTGCCTTTTAGGTCACCTCTTTTCTGTTCCTGAGCTCTTAGGAGCCCGAAGCAGAGGCTGCGCTGGGTGTGGCTTGAGCCTCACATAAGTGACTTGTCTATGAATGCTCTGCCAGGATATTTGGGGGCTTAGGGTGGGGACACACCTGACGGTGCTCAGAGCGCACTTCAGTGGTGCTCAGTATGCAACCGGGATCGGCTGCCTACAAGGCGAGTGCCCTAACCCGCTCCTCTCTGCCAGATGTTCTGCTTGGGGCTAAACCTGCAGCCCTGGCTATAGACTCTTGGCCCTGGCTTCTCTGAGCCCACTCAGGGATGTAGCCAGGGGCACCTGGCCCAGGCTAGCTCCCTCTGGGCCTTCCTTGGGTTCAGCGCCTTTATGTCTGCATGCAAAATTCACCGATTCAGCTCTTGATGTGCTACTTAATCTGGAACAGCAGAATACCCACTTTGTTCCTTGCAAGATTATCTGGATTGTTTTTTCAGTTTTTTTTTTTTTTTGGGGGGGGGTTGGCACTCAGGGCTTACTCCTCTGTGCTCAGGGTCACTCCTAGTGCGGGATATTGAACCCAGGTTGACTGCATGCATCACAAGTGCCTTACCTGCTGTGCTGTTTCTCTGGGCCCTGGCTTATCTCTTCATAGAAACAGCTAAGCCTCTGGGCCGACCCCGCATCCTTTCCACCTCTGGGGACTAGGACTGACATGCTCGCTTTCCCCCATAGGCTCAGAGTCAGAGGGGAGAAGATGGCTCCCAGGTTGAGCTGGAGCTGGTCGAGTTGACGCTGGGCACCCTGGGCCTTCGTGAGTTTGAAGTGTTGCCCAAACGGAGGAGGAGGAGAAGGAATAAGAAGGAGAGAAGCCGAGACGCGGAAGCCAGGACCCCACGTCTGCCCCAGCCACCTCACCGTGAGGACACCGGGTTACAGCCTGCTCCGGAGGTCGCACCCCAGGGGCCTCTGCCGGAAGTAGCTGAGAGTCCAGGCCCGCCAGAGCGCTGGGCCCTGCTCCTTGCTGCTTGCCGGGCTGGGGAGGTGGGGGTGCTGCAGCCGCAGCTGACCGCCAGCCCCATGGAGCCGGAAGTCCTGTCTCTGCTCAACGCCCCTTGGGCCCCGGAGGCTTCACCCTCCTGCACGCAGCAGCTGCCGGGAGGGGGCGCTGTCATTCGTCTGCTGCTGGAGGCCGGTGCCGACCCCACTGTGCTGTAAGTCAGGCTCTCCAGGCTGAGCCCGTTGAGGGACAGGAAGGATGGTCTGGAGGCGAACGTGGGCACTGGCTGCTGGGCGGGGTTCCCCTTAGTCAGCTGGGGTCCCGTGGGGCTAGGCCGAGGCAGACTGAACTCATGTGTGGTTTATTTGGGGCGCTCACACCTAGGGACTCCCGGGCCCGGCCTCCGTATGCGGTGGCGGCAGACAAGGCAACGCGCAGCGAAGTTCCGCAGGTTCATGGAGAGGCAGCCAGACGCCTACGACACGGCAAGGCACAGGTCAGGGGGCGCAGGGACGGCAGAGTGGAGCTGGGGTACCCATCCCGGCTGCGCCGGCCCCCGTCTGGCATTCTGACCTCTGTCTTCCTGGGCTTGTCCAGGTGCCGGGCCCGCTGACCCCAGCCATGGAGGCACGTCAGGCGGCGCGAAGCGGGAGCAGAGGGCAGCCCGCCGGCACCGCTGAGGAGCAGCAGCGCCAGCAGCAGGCGCAGGAGCAGCGGGAGCAGGAAGAGCGGCAGCGATTCGCTGCCCTCAGCGACCGCGAGAAGGTGAGGCCGGATGCTGGCTCCCCACTGAGATTTCATGGAGGGGCCAACCCCTCCCCCGCCCCCAGGCCCAGGGAGCACCAGACTCTGTCCTCAGCCCTTCTCTCCCCACCTCCCCGCAGAGAGCTCTGGCTGCCGAGCGCCGGCTGGCTGCCCAGTTGGGAGCCCCTTGCCCCGAGGTCCCTGAGTCCATGTCCGCAGTCAGCAGTGTCCGGTATGTAGTGGAGTGCGGGCGGGCCCCAGGTGCTGTCCAGGGAGCTGGGAGAGGCTGTGGACGGGCTGTGAGACGTTCTAGGGAGCTCTGGAAGTGTGGCTGATGGCGGGGTGGGGACAGCTGGGCTCGGACGGACACTGGAGGCCACTCTGGCCATTTTCCTCTTCCGCAGGCGCTGCTGGAGCTGTGGCACCTCCCTCCAAGGCCTCGCTCCCTTTCACTATCTTGACTTCTCCTTCTGCTCCACGCGCTGCCTTCGGGATCACCGGGTCGGGCCGGAAAGCCCGTGTCCTGACCGGGCCGAGAGGGACCCAGGCGCACAGGCCCTCGGTTCCCGCCTCCACAAAGCCCGAGGGTGAAGGGCTGTCACAAACCAGGGCAAAAGAGACACAATAAAGGTGGGCCGGAGACCCCCACTCGGACTGACGGTCCCATGCGCCGCCCCAGCTCCCGGGCCCCTCCCTTCAGTGCCCACTTAAATCCATGGGTTGGGGGACACTTTGCGTATCAGTGAGGAGGGAGTAGATGAACGTCTTATGCGAGGTGCTGTTGAGGATGGGCTTATCCAGGAACTGGATCTGGGGTTTGGCGGGCACGTTCTCCAGCTCCAGCAGGGTGATTCTGTTGTGCCTCCCCTTGGTGAACAGGGGCTTGGGCACATACAGTGTCTCTTGTGGGCCGCGTTTTGTCCAGTAGCGGCCCAAGTTAAACCCGTTGATCCAGACTTGGCCCTGGGAGGAAAGAGGTGAGGAAAAAATTCAGCTCAGCACCAAGGAGGAAGAAGGCCCTCTCCCGGGTTCCCACTCACTGTAATACCTTGGTCCATCCGGGCAAATAGAGGAAGGTATCCCCGCCTGCGGCAGGGATGGAAAACGTTGTGGAGTAGAAGACAGGGCCAGAGGGACTTTGAAGACGACGAGGATGCAACCTTTTCTTCAGCTGGAGGGGCAGCCACCACTTGACCAGCTTGTCCACGTTCAGAGGGTACATGAGCCAGTTGGTCAGGGGTGTACTGGCCCAGAACGGGTGGCTCTAACAGGCCCTGGGAGGAAGATACATGGACGCCCATTGACCACTAAGCTCCAGGCAATGCGTGGGAAGGCTTGGGACGGGTCCTCACAACTAGCATCCGCCACCTGCACACACTCCCAACCCCAGCTTCTCTGGCCCTCTCCTAAGAGGAGGACTCAGAACATCCTCGTCAGGTGCCTAGCGGAGGAGTGTGGGCCGTGAGAACGCCGGAGGGGAGGGAAGGGTGGAGGAGCCTCGCCTTGAAGTCACTGCTGTTGGACCCGAAGCTGAGTCTGCCCATGTTCTCCACCAGGATGTCCAGCTTGGTTCCCATTTTGCCAATCAGAAAGAGTTTATTTTTTCATGTTGCGCCCAAAACACCCTGAAAGACCTGTGAAGGAGCGACAGGCCCTGAGGCAGGGCAGGGAGAGTGGAGCCTGTGAGGGCGAGCAAGCAGCTGGGAACGGTCGCAGCGATGGGAGGGTGCAGGGGAGGAGGAAACGGGCACACAAGGTCGCCTGGCACCTGGGCTCTCACCCCGTCTAGTATCACGTAGGCGCGGTCATGGATCCCGTTGTTGGGCACCCAGAATTCTGTCAGCTCATCAACAGTAACTGTCAGATAGGTCTGGTAGAGCATAAAGCCGTGGTCCTGGCGTGTGACATGATGAGACTTAAGGTGACTGGTCAGGGGGCAGCACGAAGGGCAGGAGCCCCAGGTTCTATCTCGCACCACAGGGCCCCTCAAGAACCAGGTGTGGCCTCAGACCACTGCTAGGGGTGGCGCCGAGAAGGATGAGAGAAGAGAGGGATATCGAGGACCAGGGAGTAGGTGGCGTAGGGCTCTTGCCCCACATGCAGCTCATCTGAATTCAAACTCTAGCACCCAAAATGGTCCCTCTAGCCCACCAGGAGTGACCCCTGTGTGCAGAGCCAGAGTGAGCCTTGAGTGTCACAGAAAAGAAAAAAAGCTTGTTTGGAAAGCTCTAGGATTTGCATGCAGAGGCCTGAGTGTGATCCCTAGCACAGCTGGGCATGAACCCTGAGCACACGGTTGGGAGCAGCCCCTGAGAACCGCCAAATACCCCCCTATCTTCACCCCCTAAAATGACAAAGAGGGAGAGGGGGGGTGCTGTGGGCAAACTGCAGGACCCGGGACGCAGGGTGGGGTGGGGGTGGGTGCCTTACCTGTTTAACAGCCTCAAAGGTCAATGGCAAAACTGAACGGACGGGCCCTTGGGGGCACAGAAAGTACAGGAAAGCCAGCAAGTTCCCAGCCTGTTTGAATAAGGGGAGAGGTTTCAGAGCAGAAGCAGGGTGTGGTGGGCGCCCTTTTAAACAAGGCAGGACTGGAGGAAAATGGGGGAGGAGCTTACCATGTGCATGGTCAGAGGTCCGAGCTTCATCTTGAGCTGGGAGGAGGCAGAGGTCCCACGGGAACTTCCTGGAACTGAGCCCAAATTTTTTCTCAGGAGCCATAGAAAACCCGCATGACAAACCCAATTCTCAGAGCCTAGAACAGGGTTCTTGGAATTTAAGGGTAGGTTTGGGGGGGTCCTAACAGTGTTAGGATTTTATACTCCTTCATGGATTTCCTTGGTGGCCCCATTTGGGCTCCCAAGTGCTTCCTTGGGATGCTCAAAAGGCTCCGTAGCCAAGACAACCACCCACTGGGTTCTGGGACCCCTTAGCCAGCCAACTGGGTGCTGCCTTGGCATTAGCCAAAGCTAAACATAGGAGTGGGAGCACCTTGCTGATGACTTTGCGAATGGCAAAAGCTTAGGGGTGGGGTCCCCAGCTCGGAGATGGGCGCATCGTAGTCATAGCTGGTGGTGATCGGAAGGAAGCGGCTCTTCTCGTCAGCACCTGGGGTCAAACCAGTGTCAGGATCACAGCTACCCGGGCTGAGCCAAGGCGGGCGGGCACTGAGCAAAGAGGGTCACGCTACGGGCTTGGGATGGGTGGGAGGGCCAGCCCCTACCCAGTCCACAGACCCTCAGTCCTGCCCTGGGCTTCCGTTCTGGTGCCAACAAGACTTACCGCCCAGTACCCAAAGTTGGTGCCCCGTGGAACATGTACCTGTGGGAACGGGGGAGGAGGTAAATACGGCGTAGTGAAACTGAGCTTTCACTCCTGACACCCAGGGGCACTGGGTCCTGCTGGTCCCGTTTACATGTTCACGCTGGCTCCCAGCTTAAGCATCTTCTTGAGGCCTGTGGTGACGGCAGGAACAGACCGTGTGGAGTGGTTCTGACCCCAGTAATCCAGCCAGCCTGTGTAGTACTCAGAGTTCACCTGGCACAGAAGTGAGGGGGGCCCATCAGCTCCCTGCTGACCACCGCATCCTGGCTCCTGGACACCCCCCACCCCCCCTGCCTCCTCACCAGCGGCCCGTGGGGCTCATACTTCGAGCAGGGAGAAGATTCTGGTCATGTTGTCAGCTGCAGACAGGAGGGCAAAGGCGACAGATGACCAGCATAGAAGAGCTACCCCTGGCCCAGACTCCACTCCTAACCCTGGCTCGGGAGACCTGGGCCGAAATCCACGGTAGTGTAGAGGCCCTCGAGGGAGCCACATTTGAGGCCTTCGGGCCCGTCGGTGGTGAAGAGCAGGATCTGATCGCCAAGGATGGCCTGGAAGAGCCCGGCCAGGTGCTTCATATATTTGGTGTCACAGACCCCAAAGCTGCCGTACTCGCTCTCCACCTGCCAGAGAGAAGAGTGGGGGGGGACAGTAAGCCCACCGCGGGAGGAGGCTGAGAAGCCCTGGCACAGTGGCGCAGGCTCACGCACCTGAATGCTGATGATGTTGCCCCCATTGTGGTAGAGCCACGGGTAGATCTTGGGCAGCAAGACCTTGAACCAGGAGTCCACAGCGCCCAGGAAGGCTGCGGGAAAGGAGAAGCTCGGGAGGGGCGGTGTGACCCCACCACTCACATCAGCGCTCCCGAGGTGGGGCTCGGTGCACATCCTTCACCCGCTGCTCAGTCTGGGTTGCTGGCCCTCGGCTCAGAACAAGACTCAAGCCCCAAGCGCTCTGGATATTGCCACTGGCACAGCAAAATGACATTTTACTCAAGAGACCTTAAGGCCATGACCCTTGCCTGTTTGTGACTGCAGGTGACTGGTCAATGCCTCCTAGAGAGCAGCTATTAGGCCACTAGCCTGTGACTGGGAACACACATACACACACGCATGCACATGCACATGCATGTCCTGTCTGGCCTGCACCCTGCTGAGGCCCACCCAGGTGACTGGTGCTATTACAAGATTAGCCCGCACAGTAGTCGTGCTTTTAAATCAGTGGCGTTTCACCTTTATGTGTCTGCAAACTAGACCGAGACCTTGGGCGGGCTGTGGATAACCATCACCACCAATTCTCTGATTTCCTTTTTTCTTGTTTTGGGGCCACACTGAGATGCTCAGGGGTTACTTCTGGCTCTAAGGAATCACTCCTGTTCTATCTTAGAAAAATTCATTAAAATGACTTCTCACTGCTTGTATCAGGAATTTTATTGTCTGTTCAGTTTGGGGCCACACCCTACAGTGCTCAGGGCTTACTCCTAGAAAGCTCAGGGGCCACAGGACTGAACCCAGTCAGCTGTGTGAGGCAAGCACTGTCCGCTGTGCTCTCTCTCTGGCCCCCACTCTGATTTTTGTGATTCATTCTCAGTGTTTTTCTGAGTCAATCCTTTCCTCCACCTTCCTTTACCTTGCTTAGGCTCCATGTGTCCACTTCTATTTCACTTCCTCAGGAGGACTTCTGATACCTGAATATTCAGGTTGAGCCCCCCTGTGGCACTCCTCCCACATCAACTCACAGCCTTCGTTGATCATTAGACACTTATTCCTGTGGCTGTTTCTGTGGGTCTGTCCCCTGAGTGGGCTACGCCCCTCGAGGAGGCAATGCCTAGCAAACAGCAAATTCTGACGAGTCAGTGAATTCACTCTAGCCTTTCTGAGAAGGCCAAGGCCTACAGGCATGGCCTCACAGCCGGATCAGGCCTGGAGGCTGGAAGAAAAGCCACAAGGGTGGGGGTGCTGGAGTGATGTACAGCAGGGAGGGCGTGTGCCTTGCACACGGCTGACCCAGGTTCGATCCCCGGCATCCCATAAGGTTCCCCTGAGCACCACCAGGAGTAATTCCACAGCCAAGATCCAGGAGTAATTCCTGAGCATCACTGGGTGTGGACCCCCCAAAAAAAAATAGTGTTCCTGAGTGCAGAGCCAGGTGAACACTGCCAGGTGTGCCCCCACCACACACACACACACAAGCACAGTGTATGGTGCCAAAAGATTGGACAGCAGGGGGTGGGTCAATGAGGTGTGAGGACCAAGGACACCCATTTTTCGGATCCACAGGGCATATTCTGAAGACATATTCTGAAGTGCCTGTTGGAGAGGTTGAAACAGAAATGCCACGTGCTGAGAAGTCTATTTACACTTCTGTGTTAACAGGACCACACTTGACACTCTATTGAGAGCAGACCGAGTGAGAGCAAAGGAGGAAGGGCAGAAGCCAGCTAGGAAGCAGGTAAAATAACTCTGTGAAGGGAAGTGGTTTGGACAGGAGGGATGGCAATGGAAGTAAGGAAAAAACAGTTGAATTCAACGTTTCAGGAGGGAGAAGCAAGTGGAGTTTTCTGCAGGATTGAATGTGAGGGGGCACGCAAAAGATACGCAGGACTCCTTATACCACATTCAGGGACTAAAGGACATGCCATTTTGTCTGAAAAATGGAGGCATCACAAACTGGAATGAGGAGCTTGTGGGAAGAGCTGGGCATGGGCCCAGGAGCTCAGGCATAGCCCTACTCCTTTTTAGACCTCCAACAGCAGAAGTCACATAGGATCCGTATGTGCTTTGCTTCTGGAAGTCACAGGTTCTGCCGGGTGACACAGAGCTCAGTCACCTGCCATCAGAATGTATTGTTTGACTGTTTTCGAGGTCACACCCTGTTGGCTGACCCTGTGCTCAGGGGTTGCTCCCAGCACTGCTTGAGGCAACCATGCCATGCCAGGGATCAAACCTGGGTCTCTCACGTGCAAGGCCTGCATTGGCCTGCACTCATGGCCCCACTGGCATTGAAATCCCTGTGAAGAGATGGGATCACGCAGCCCTGAAACGCCCAGCACTGAGCAGAAGGGGACCTGGAGAGATCCAGGAGGAGGCTGAGAAGGGGTGCGAGGGGTACGAGGCGGGCGCAGAGGAGTGTCAGAGCATGAGAGCAGAGTGCTGGAAGGACACTGGGCTCTGCCGTGTGGAATGCTACTGGGTCAGCCAGCAAGGAATGGCTGGCTGGTTTGAGCCAGCAATAGAGCGCGTGGCTGGTCTGCCGCCAATACACTCTCATTTTATTTTCATGTTTGGACTCTTCCCACTCTCTTCCTACCTGACGCCCCCCCCCCCCGCCCCATTCTAAGCAAAACCTATCAAGTCCTGACGAATTTTCTCTGTCCTGTATCGTGATTCTGTCCCCTTCCGTGTCCACCATCACCACTGCCTGCAGCACCCTCATCTCGCCTCTCAACACCATCGTAGTCTCCCGAAGAGCTTCTCTCTCTCCATTTTCCAGAGTCAGGCTGGAAGGGATTCTGTGCTCGTTGGTTGGTTGGTGGGCCACGCCCGTGGTGCTCAGGGCTTACTCCTGGCTCTGCGCCCCAGGATCACTCCTGGTGGGACTCAGGGAATCACACGGGGTGCTAGGAGTTACACTTGGGTCCGCTGTGTGCAAGGCAAGACCCCTCACCACGGTACTATCTCTCCAGAGCAGGCTGAAGGGATTTCAAAAACATATCAGACTGTGTCACACCTGTTTAACCACACCTGGTTAAACTCTGCAAGATTTTCTTGGACCTTAGAATAGGGTCCAAGAAGTCACCAACTGCGGCAGAAGCAGTCCTAGACCAAAACGGCCTGCTTCTGTGTGACCCCAGCCTGCTCTCTCCCTCACCATTAGGCTCTGGCCAGGTCAGGCTGTGAGCAACCCATGTCTGGGCCATGGAAGTACTGTCCCTCCACCTGCTCACTTTCCCCAGGTTCTCCCAGGCTACTACCTTCAATCCTACGGCAAGGACCTCTGGTCAGAGACGCCCTCTCAGAGCTCCTGCCTACCCACACGGCCCCATCTACTTTCCACCTGACTCTGTGTGTATGTCTTGCGCGGGCTTACAGCTTGCGAGATTCTTATGGATGGATCTCACAGGCATATCTGCTGCGTGGCAGAGTGCACCACTCCCATGCGTGAGGCCCAGGGTTTGATGGTAGGCATGCTGCCGCCTTCTAATTAAACAATAAATGTTAAAATATTCACAAAACAAGAGCAAAAAACTAGAGTCGATGGCGCACTGCATAGAGACTGGGTCTTATCTGGGAACAAAACAAATCTGAGTGAAGGATCCCTAACTCGGGAGAGCCTCGTTGGGCACCCAAATGACCCGTGTCGTTGGTGTCATTGTTAACGTCTTGACTGTTTCAATCTTTGGCCCCAACTCACCTGGATCTGAGGTTCTCAGGCGAATATCTGGTTTTCAAGCAACCATGATGGGAGACCCCCTGAGACAGAGAAAAACAGAAAGGTGTGTGGGGTTTACTGTCTGGGCGCTTGGGGCGGGAAGAAAGAAGGCTGAGCAGGACCGAAAGTACAGGAGGTAGGCATTTGCCTTGCATGCCGCCAACGCAAGTTTGATTCCTGGCATCCAGTTCCAGGGGTAATTCCTGAGTGCAGAGCCAGGAGTAACCCCTGAGAATTGCTGGGTATGACCCCCCAAAAAAAAAAAAAGCCAAAAAATCTAAATCAAAACAAAAACAACAGACGACTGAAAAAAGCATCAGAGCGAGCGAGCCTACAGCTCAGCGGGATGGGAATAGATTAGGAATTGGGCTCTGTGTGCTTGTGTGTGTGTGTGTCTATGTATTTGCCTGTGTGTGCAAGTGTCTGTGTGTTTGTGTGTCTGTGTTTGTGTGTATGTGTGTGTCTATGTATTTGCCTGTGTGTGCCAGCGCCTGTATGTTTGTGTGTCTATGTGTGTCTGTGTTTGCCTGTGTGTGTGTGTCTCTGTGTGTTTGTGTGTGTCTATGTATTTGCCTGTGTGTGCGAGCCTGTGTGTTTGTGTGTCTGTGTGTGTCTGTGTTTGCCTGTGTGTGTGAGTGTCTCTGTGTGTTTGTGTGTGTCTATGTATTTGCCTGTGTGTGCGAGCGCCTGTGTGTTTGTGTGTCTGTGTGTCTGTGTGTGTGTCTGTGTGTTTGCCTGTGTGTGAAAGTGTCTGTGTTTGTGTGTCTGTGTTTGTGTGTCTGTGTTTGTGTGTGTGTGTGTGTGTGTGAGAGAGAGAGAGAGAGACAGACAGAGAGACAGAGAGAGAGTGGAGCGCCTGTTTGCTTCCATCTGCCCTCGACTCCACTAACTCACCATCTCCCACTCTGCACAGATGTAAGGTCCCGGTCTTAGGATGACCAACAAGTTTGCTAAAGACGCCTCCTTCAGAAACGCGATGAGATCACGGCTGCCTTCAAAGTTATAGATCCCCGGATTCGGCTCATGGTAGTTCCAGGGCACATAACTGAGAAAGGAAAGGGCTAACGGAGCGCGGGTGTGGCCGTCCCACAGGAGGTCTACAGGGTTTGGGACTCTCTGGAAGGAGGTGCAGGCGCTCCTTTCCCACCTTAGCCTGGAGGTCCCAGCACCGGTTTCCGCGGCCCTGCCCTCCCCTCGGCCAATCCTGGGCTCTCCCCACCCCAAGGATTCTTACAACTGGATGGCGTTGAGGCCGCTCAGACGCATCTTGTTAAGCCGGTCTGCCCAGAGCACCCGCGGGACCCGAAAGTAGTGCAGGCTGCCGGACACGTAGCGGAACGGGGCCCCGTCCAGGAGGAATCTGTCTTTCTCCCAGTCCACCACGAAAGACCTTCGCGAGTCCCCCTGCAGAGAGGCAGAGGCAGCAGCTGGGAGTGAGGAATGGGCTTCAGAAGGGTTCTGCGGAAGGGGGCGCCGGGCGGGTCCCTGTGCGCGTACCTGGGTTAGCGCTAGCAGCAGCAGCAGCGGCAAGGGCAGCAGCAGCAAGGGCAGGCAGGGAGGCGGCTGCGGGGCCATGGCGCGTCTGGGGGCTCCCCAAGTTAGTCATGGGCGGTTGACGGTCACGTGGAGGCCTCTAGGGAGGGGAGGCTCGGCCAGCAAAGGGGCGGAGACCACCTCTTCCCGGAGCCTGTGGCCACCCGCCGCCTCTGTGTGAATTTGTAGAAACCTCTGCAGCGTCCACGGGTGAGCTGAAGGATCGTAAGTGAAGGAAGTCAGAAGGACCTGGTCACACACCGCGTGTTTTCACTAAGCTGATATATAGAATAACATGTCGAGGGAGATGGCAGCAAAAGTGAGCCAAACACTGGCTCCAGATGTGGGGTTGGGGGGTGGAGAGAAAGAAAGGGAAGGGCGGAGGCAGCCAGAAAAAAACTCCTGAACACAGGCAAGGGCCAGGGGCCTCAGAGATGAGGTATCTGCATATATCGAATCTCTCAGTTCCAGCAACACCCGCTAAGCATGTGGCCCAAACCTATAGCCCGGAAATTTAAAAAGTCTGTCAAGGAGTCAGATTGGGGGGGTGGGGTGGGAGGGAACCTGGGACCAGCTCTGGAGGTAGGGGGACATTGGTGGTAGGATTGGAGGTGGGAACATTGTAGCCTTAAAGATATATTGTAAACTGGGCCGGAGCGATAGCCCACCGGGTAGGGAGTTTGCTTTGCACACGGCCGGCCCATGCCGGCCTGGGTTCGATCCCCGGCATCCCATATGGTCCCCCCGAGCACCGCCAGGAGTAATTCCTGAGTGCAGAGCCAGGAGTAACCCCTGAGCATCGCAGGGTGTGACCCAAAAAAGAAAAAAAAAAGATATATTGTAAACTACTGTGTAAATCACGGTGTCTATCACTTGATCACTTGACTTCCCGTAGCTCATCGATTTACTCCAGGGGTACCAGTAACATCTCAATATGGGCCGGAGTGATAGCCCAGCGGGTAGGGCGTTTCCCTTGATGCGGCCGGCCGAGCCGGCCTGGGTTCGATCCCCGCCATCCCATATGGTCCCCAAGCACCACCAGGAGTAAATCCTGAGTGCAGAGCCAGGAGTAACCCCTGAGCATTGCCGGGTGTGACACACACACACACAAAAAAAAAACCCAAAACATTCAATATGTCCTGTCACATGCGAGATAGCCCAGGGCATCTGCCCGCTCCAGGAACATAAAGAGCCTCAAACCATTCCATCAAGTCATGGGAATGAGGTCTATAATTGTGTCTATATAAAATAAAACGTAAAACCTGAGGCTAATTACTCCCAATGCAGCTCCTGAACAGTCACCCAAGAGTGAGCTCCGCTGCTTGCTAAAAACACAGTCTCCTGGGTCCTGTCTTAGACCTATAGAATCAGAACCTACACAAGAGGCACACCTAGAGGTACTCAAGGAACCCCAGGGTGTGGGACTGAATCCAAGGCTCCTGCAGGTAAACCATGTGCTCAGCTCTTGGAGTCCAGAATCTTTTCTCTAAAGATACTCAGGCTGGGGCTGGCTGGAGAGAGAGTACAGCAGGTAGGTCTTCCATGAACTGGGGTTCCATCTCTGGCACCACTTTTGGTTCCCTGAACCTGCCAGGAGCGATCCCTGAGTGTAGTGCCTGCTGTAAGCCCTGAGTACTTACTGTCTGTGACCCAATGAAACAATAAAGATACACAGGTCATTCTAAGCATACTTGAGGGGGAGCAGTGTTCCCCAGACTGAGCTGCTTGAGGCAGGGAGTACCAATTTCCTCTTGAATCCATCCTTCTAGAGCTACACAAGGCATAGAGCAGATTAAATCTCTGAGGTGGGGAGGATGGAGCTCCCACTTGGGGCTGTTCCTGGCTCTGTGCTAAAGAGGGACTTCTGCCTCGCACATGGCCGACCTGGGTTGGATCCCCGGCATCCCATATGGTCCCCTGAGCACCACCAGGAGTAATTCCTGAGTGCAGAGAAAGGAGTAGCCCCTGAGCATTGCTGGGTGTGACCCCCCCAAAAAAGAGGGACTCCTAACCATGCTTAGGGGAACTTGTGTGGTGCTGATGATCAACCAGGGTCTGAAGCATGCAAGATGAGGACATGAACCCCTTTGTTCTAGCTCTCCAGCCCAGTTAACCTGAGATGGATATTAAAGTCTGAGGCTAAAGCAAATAAAAAAAAACAACAAAGGAAACCTAAGTTCTGGAGTGAGGGATGGGATATAAGGTAACAAGAATTATTTTTTAAAACATATTTGGGGGTGCCGGAGCGATAGCCCAGAAGTAGGGCGCTTTGCCTTGCACGCGGCCGGCCTGTGTCAGCCCAGGTTCGATCCCCAGCATCCCATATGGTCCCCCGAGCACCGCCAGGAGTGATTCCTGAGTGCAGAGCCAGGAGCAACCTCTGAGCATTGCCGGGTGTGACCCAAAAAGCAAAAAAAAAAAAAAAAAAAAAAAGTAAAAAAAAAAACATATTTGGGGTGCCGGAGTGATAGTCCAGCAGGTAGGGTGTTTGCCTTGCACGCAGCCAAACAGGGTTCGATCCCCGGCATCCCATATGGTCCCTAAGCACCGCCAGGAGTAGTTCCTGAGTGCAGAGCCAGGACTTACCCCCTGAGCATTTCAGGGTGGACCCAAAAAAGCAAAAAATACAAAAACAAAGCAACATTTGGGAAGGGCCGGAGCAATATTACAGTGGGGAGGGTGTTTGCCTTGCACACGGAAGACCCAGGTTTAATCCCTCATATTCCATATGGTCCCCTGAGCACTGCCAGGAGTAATTCCTGAGTCCCAAGCATCACCGGTGTGACCTAAAAAGAAAAAAATTGGGTCATGCCTCTCAGTGCTCAGAGCTGCCCCTGACTCTGTGCTCAGGGATAACTCCGGGAAGGCACTGGGGGACCATGTGTGGTTCCTGGGAGTGAACCTGGCTCTGCTGCTTACAGGGCAGGTGCCCTCCCCACTCTGCTATCTCTGCAGCCCATGACTGGTTTTTCCCTGGAGAACCGTCTTCAGAAAAAAAGGCCCGCCCTGACCACTCCATCTTCCTTGGAAGTGTGTCCTTCCCAAGGTACCTCTGTGGCTGGAGCAAGAGCCAGCAAAAAAACTCCAGACATGGGTCTCTTGAGAACTTCCTATCACTCCTGACTTCACAGCCCCAAGCCCGGCCCTGAGGATGGAGGAATGATTCCTGAGTGTACTGTATTGGATTCTGGATTAAGTGCTAGCAGCCAGGCGAGCACTTTGCATTCTACAGGCAAGAAAATCAAGATGGGTCAGAGTGATAGTACAGTGGGTAGGGCGTCTTCTTTGCTGGGTTCCATTCCTGGCATCCCATACGGTCCCCCAAGCACCTCGAGGAATAATTCCTGAGCAAAGAGCTGGGAGTAACCTCTGAGCATCTCCAGGTGTGACCCAAAAGAAAAAGAAAAGAGGGGCCGGAGCGATAGCCCAGCGGGTAGGGCGTTTGCCTTGCACGCTGGCGGCCCATGCTGGCCAGGGTTCGATCCCCGCATCCCATATGGTCCCCCGAGCACCGCCAGGAGTAATTCCTGAGTGCAGAGCCAGGAAAAACACCTGAGTATTGCCGGGTGTGACCCAAAAAAAAAAAAAAAAAAACGAAAATCAAGGGGTATTAGAATAGGGGGAAAACAAGTCCACGGGATTGCAACCCGCTGAATAAAAATGGGGGCTGGCCCCGTTTGGCCCCTTAGTGCACGCCCTTAGCCTTCAGGACTACTGAACCCATTTCACAGGGCAGCTGCGATCCCTCGAACAAGTTACTGTGACTGGGCTTTGGTGGGATACAGACTAGAGCCCCCAGACGGTACTTATCAGAGCTCCGGGGGTCCAGGCCACCCCGCACCCCGATCCCTCGAACAAGTTACTGTGACTGGGCTTTGGTGGGATACAGACTAGAGCCCCCAGACGGTACTCATCAGAGCTCGGGGGTCCAGGCCACCCGCACTCGCCAGTCTCCGCATCCACCAGTGTGCGCACGGAGCTACTCGCTCGCGGTAGGGTGCCTCCTACCTCGGGCATGGGGAGATGGCAGTCCGGGGGCCTCGGCCGAGTCCGGCTTTGCTCCCCTTTGGCGTCGGTGCCTGCGTTTTGCCCCCTACTGAAGGCGAGACGGGGAACTCTCACCCGGGTCCGAGACCCGAACCCCCCGTCAGGCCTAGCCAGCCCCGGGCCTCTTGGCACCGCGCCACCACGTCGTGGGATGCCGAGCGGTTGCTAGGATACCGCTGGGCCGTTACCGCGGCGCGGACTGATGACGTAGAGAAGCTTCCGGTCCCTGCTGTGTCTCTTTCACCCGAGCCAGGTTAGTGGGGAGTCCGGGCCTGCCCCTCCCGACCTGTGTGCGTCGACGCGAGGCGGGGAGTGTGGGTGGGTGGGTATTCCCCCAAGGAGTGTACCCTAGCCTCGCACCCTCTCTTTCTTCACAATCGGCACAAGTGCGCGACCCGCCTTTGCGGCGCAGTGGGTGCGGGATCACACCCGCCCGCAGCTGGACCCGGGCTGGAGGCGATGGCCCGGGGGTGGGGGGCAGTGTTGTTGCAGCGAGGTCTGGAACTTGAAGGCCTCTGGCCTCTGCCATACCGGAGCTGGCATCGTCAGGGTCTGAGCTGTGTGTCCTCATTGGTACACTGGGTTGTGTCCCACCCGTCTCCGTGCTGTTCTTTTCCCTTCCAGCATGTTCCCTGGATCCCCAGCACATCACCTGTCAGAACTGCTCCTCCTGGACAATCACGTTGGTAGCCATAGACCACCCTCGAGGAGGATGACCCAGCCACTATGGGCCACGCACTGTGTGTCTGTTCTCGGGAACTTTCGTCATGGACAACAAGCGCTACCTCTTCATCCAAAAACTGGGGAGGGGTGAGTGTGTGGCCATCACCCACCCAGCTGGCCTCAGGGACCTGGGGTTTGAGGGACAGCAGCCTGCCCAGGATAAGGGCCTCTAAAGGTTTTCTCCCAGAGCTAAATAAGAAAGAAGGTGGATTCTGGAGACAGGTTTCTTCAGTTCGCTTTGGTGTCTTTTGTTTGTTGGTTTGTTTTGTTTTCTTGGTTCACACCCGGCAGTGCTCAGGGCTGACCCCTGGCTCTTTGCTCTGGGATCACTCCTGGCAAGTTTGGGGGCCCACATGGGATGCCAGGGACAAACCCAACCCGGTTGGCCACGTTGAAGGCAAACACCCTATCTGGTATACTATTGCTGTGCCCCTTCAGTCCACTTTGGATGACCTTGTGGGACTCTTTTTTTTTTTTTTTTTTGGTCACACCTGGCATTGCTCAGGGGTTTCTCCTGGCTCTGCACTCAGGAATTACTCCTGGCAGTGCTCAAGGGACCATAGGGGATGCTGGGGATCGAACCCAGGTCCGCCGCATGCAAGGCAAACACCCTACCCGCAGGACTATCACTCCGGCCCCACTGGGACTCTTGATTTCTTACTACACACTAAGGACTTGGTGACCATGGGGTGCTGACAGGGCCCTAAGACGGTGCAAATGAGGCAGTACCCTTGGTGCTTGGTTCTGTAGGTCAGTGTGGATGTTGACCAAACAGCTGTCATTTGCAAAGCACGGTACTGAAGCCACGTCTTGAGAAGGTTTTCTGTTACATAGGAAGGAAGGACAGCCCTCCAAAAAAAAAAAAAAGAAACATTCCACTCCCCAAGAGAATGGTCTGGCAGTGTGAGTCATGATCATGGCCCTTCACGCACCCCTTTGGCCCACAGCGGGTTCAGCTATGTGGACCTAGTGGAGGGCTTACATGATGGACACTTCTACGCCCTGAAGCGAATCCTGTGTCACGAGCAGCAGGACCAGGAGGAAGCAGAGCGAGAAGCGGACATGCATCGCCTCTTCCATCACCCTAACGTCCTTCCCCTCACCGCGTACTGTGTGAAGGAGCGGGGCGCAAAACAGGAGGCCTGGCTGCTGCTCCCTTCTTCAAGGTGAGAAAGTCCCCTGGCAGTAAAGAGGGGTTGCCACAGGGCCTCCAAACAGAGGAAACAGGTGCTGCCTCCTGGGAGTGGCCCATCACATCCGGTGGGTTGAGGATTGCCTGGAGCAGGGGGTGGGGAGAGGGTGGATGTGTGACCGCCACAGGGAAGGGAGCAGAGACCCAGTCACCATCCCCGCACCCCCTGTGGACGGAACTTGCATTGCAGAGAGGGACGCTGTGGAATGAGATTGAAAGGCTGAAGGACAAAGGCAGCTTCTTGACTGAAGACCAAATCGTCCAGCTGCTGCTGGGTATCTGCAGAGGCCTCCAGGCCATTCATGGCAAGGGTTATGCCCACAGGTCAGTGGGGGAGCCCGTGCAGCAGAAGCACGAGGTCCCTGCTCTCTCCTCTGGTCATCGTCCTGTGCTGGTGCAGGGCACTCAGGGGTCCTACCCGCTTCCCTGCAGGGATCTGAAGCCCACCAATATCCTGCTCGGGGAGGAGGGGCAGCCGGTTTTAATGGATTTGGGCTCCGTGAATCAAGCTCGCATCCACGTGGAGGGCTCCCGCCAGGCCCTGGCCCTACAGGTAAGACTCGGGGCGATTCCCGCCCTCCCCCCAAACACACACACACACACACACACACACACACACACACACACACACACACACGCCCTGCTCCCTTTCTGGTCCCTTCCGGTGCCTGTCCCAGTTTGGGGTCTGTGACTCTGACCCATTCCCCACTTCCGTGCTCTGGGCCCCTGTCTCCCTGTTTTAGGACTGGGCAGCCCAACGGTGCACCATCTCCTACCGGGCCCCTGAGCTCTTCACCGTGCAGAGCCACTGTGTCATTGATGAGCGGACCGATGTCTGGGTGAGGAGAGGAGAACCCGAGCCACCCCCGCCACACACAGCCCCAGATCCTGCAGGCCAGAGGCTGTCTCTGGCTTCTTGTGCATGGGGCCCCCAGAACTACAGATGTCCCCATCCCCACCCCCACTTCCTTCCTGAGCACAGGTGCTTGTGCTTTTGAACTCAGTTGCTAAAGAAGTGGTTTCCTGCCTCCCTCCTGCCCTGGAACGGGTTGGGTGCTGCTCACCCTGAGCTGACTGCAGAGGCCGAGCAAGCTAGGGCCCTCATAACCCTCAGACAGTCTCTGGCCCTGGTGGCGCCCAGAGGCTGAGGTGGGCATACTCTCTGCACTCCTGTGCTCACCCTCCACCGCTCCACTCCAGAACGGAAAGGACAGCCATCCCTTCTCTTGGTCCCCTGCCAAGGAATAATCAAGGTTTTCTTAGTCCTTAGGCTGGCGTGCTCTACGCCATGATGTACGGCGAAGGGCCCTATGACATGGTGTTCCAGAAGGGAGACAGTGTGGCCCTTGCCGCCCAGAACACACTCAACATCCCACAGAGCCCCAGGTGAGCGGTGACCCCCACCCCCAGCCCAGCATCCAGGGTGGACCCCAGCCCAGGGCTGAGTATTCTCCCGTCCCCTGCCCCTTCCTTCCACAGGCACTCGGCAGCGGCGGCAGCTGCTGGCCTCCATGATGACCGTGGACCCCCAGCAGCGGCCTCATGTTCCTGTCCTCCTCACTCGGCTGGAGGCCCTGCAGCCGCCAGCTCCAGGCCAGCACACGACCCACATCTGAGCAAGCCGGTGACTGTATGTTCTGAAAAGCCAGTAGCCGTGGAGAGAGGGCAGCTGCAGTGCCTGGGACAAAGGCTCCGACCCCGAAGTGGCATGGCTGGTCTTCTCCCTACCACTCCCTTGCCATTGAGGGCAGAGGGGGGGGGGAGGATCAGCTCACGCTCTCTCTCTCCCAAGAGCAAGGGGGGCAGGGCCCCTGAGCTGGGGGCTGGGGGCGGGCGGGGGCAGGGGTTGTGTGCTGCGCGGGGCGCAGGTGCCTGGAGCAGGGGGAAAGGCTCTGAGCCCACATCATGGTCTGATTCCAAATCGAGGAGCAGGAGATTGTCTATAAACAGAATAAAGTGAAAGCACTTGGCGTCGTGAACACAACCTCATGTTCCCTGAGCGCGAGGCCTTTAGGCAGTTCCTGTTTGCAAGGAAACGGGCCCAGGGAGGAGTTTGCAGGGATGGTGTGACCGCTGCTCCAGAGAGGAGGCAGGTGGGAGCCCTACCTCAGCATGCTGGCAGGTGATGGCAGTACTTTGACTGGCTTCAGTCAAAAAGGGAAGCTGTTCTGGCTTGAGCTGGCATCGGCTTATGCCAAGACCCGAGGACAGGGCCCCTAAAAAGCCTCCCCAACTCCTTTCCCTTCTTCCCTGCCCTTGGGGTGGGGAGCAGCTGAGTCAGAGCAGCCCAGCCGGTTTACCAGCTTTGCCCTGGGTGGAGACAGCCAGGAAGCTTCAGGACTGCTCATGAGCCATCTCTTAGCTCAGCCCGGGGCAAGGGGAGCGCTGGTGGCAGCCATTTGGGTCCCCAGCTCCCAGATGGCTCAAGCTCACACACAGTTAATGATTAATGAGGCCAGTGTAGCATGGCCAGATCCAGCTGCCACTTCCTGCCTGCTCTGCTGAGTAAACAGGGGCCCTACCTTGGCTGGAAACCTGTTCCTGAGGGAAGGACACCGCGTCCCTGAATCGCCAGGGAGGGGAGGCCCAGCTGCAGTCTTCGTCTCGTGCTCCTGAGATCGAAGTATCTGCCCCCCTCCCTCCCCTGTCCCCAGTGGTGCCCACCCCCTCGTGCTGACGTCAGTGTGGGTCCTCGGGTGCCTATTAGCAAAGTTGGCATTTTCCCCAGAGCCCTGGCAGGAGGCGCCCCACCAGCTAGCACTGAGGCTGAGGCCAGAAAGAAAGTACAAACAGAGGGGAGACGACCTGACTTTTTAATGTCACAGCCAGAGGCCCCAGCGAAGCAGCAAGACAGGAAGCTCAGCAAAGCGGCTGGGGTGGTGGGGAGCTCTGCAACCCCGCAAGCTGATGACGAGCCTCTGGGCTTCGGGAGTCTAGGCCAGGCTAGCTCAAGTCCTCATCAGACCCAGAAGGATCTGGCCGCAGCCTGGCTTCCAGAGCCCGAGACTGCAGAAGCAGCTGGAAGGAGGGAGCAATCTCAACTCCCGAAACTCTGAAAGGCTGGACTCGAATGCCTACTTGGAAAGGAAGCGTCAAGACGGCTGGACAGAGACGGCCGGGGCCTGGTCTTCTTTCCTCCCTCTCCCAGGCCCCAGTGGCAGGTCTCAGCTCCAGCCCCAGAGGCAAAGGGCGATGAGCAGCAGCGAGCAAGGCAGCAGCACAGAGAGGGCAGCGGAGGCATGAGCCGCTCAAGCAGACAGAGGGGACAGAAACCGTGCAAGGAGACTGTTTATTTCGAAAGGATTGTGCAATAAACATAGTGGGGGGGCGGGGGCTCCAGGCGGCTCTTCTATTCTTCTCCCTCATCCCTCATCCTCATAGGAGTCGATGCCCACCTCCTCGTAATCCTTCTCCAGAGCGGCCATATCCTCCCGGGCCTCAGAGAACTCGCCCTCCTCCATGCCCTCGCCCACATACCAGTGCACAAACGCCCTCTTGGCATACATCAGGTCGAACTTGTGGTCCAGGCGGCCCAGGCCTCGGCGATGGCGGTGGTGTTGCTCAGCATGCACACGGCGCGCTGCACCTTGGCCAGGTCCCCCGGGCACCACCGGGGCTGGTAGTTGATACCCACTTTGAAGCCTGTGGGGCACCAGTCCACGAACTGAATACTGCGTTTGGTCTTGATGGCAGCGATGGCGGCGTTGACATCCTTGGGCACCACGTCGCCCGGTACAGCAGGCAGCAGGCCATGTACTTGCCGTGGACGGGGTCGCACTTCACCATCTGGTTGGCCGGCTCGAAGCAGGCATTGGTGATCTCGCCACGGACAGCTGCTCGTGGTAGGCCTTCTCAGCCGAGATGACTGGCGCCAGAGGTGGCCAGGGGGGAAGTGGATGCGGGGGTAGGGCACCAGGTTGGTCTGGAACTCCGGTCAGGTCCACGTTGAGGGCCCCGTCGAAGCGCAGGGAGGCCGTGATGGAGGACACGATCTGGCTGATGAGACGGTTGAGGTTGGTGTGGTGGCCGCTCAATGTCCAGGTTGCGCCCGGCAGATGTCGTAGATGGCCTCGTTGTCCACCATGAAGGCACAGTCCGAGTGCTCCAGGGTGGTGTGTGTGGTGAGGATGGAGTTGTAGGGCTCCACCACGGCTGTGGACACCTGGGGGGCTGGGTAGATGGAGAACTCCAGCTTGGATTTCTTGCCATAGTCGACCGAGAGCCGCTCCATGAGCAGTGAGGTGAACCCTGAGCCGGTGCCCCTCCGAAGCTGTGGAAGACCAGGAAGCCCTGGAGGCCGGTGCACTGGTCAGCCTGCAAAGCAAGAAAGAGCCATGGGGACAGGAGAACAGTCAGGGGATGCTCCTTCCGGCCTTCAGAAAAGCCGAAAATATCTCAGGAGCCAGGGAAAGACTGATGAGCGAGGCAGAGTCGCGGCTTGCTCTGGGAATAGCTACAATTAGCCATGGCTGCCGGAAATAGAACTGGACCCAGAGAACCGTGCCTCACCCTCTGCATCGTCTCAGAATCTCCCTCCCTGCCCTCCCGAGTCCTCACCAGCTTGCGGATCCGGTCCAGGACGGGGTCGATGATCTCCTTGCCGATGGTGTAATGGCCTCGGGCATAGTTGTTTGCTGCATCCTCCTTGCCAGTGATGAGCTGCTCAGGGTGGAAGAGTTGGCGGTATGGGCCGCTTCGGATCTCATCTGTAAAGGCACAGACCACCCGGATGGAGCGCAAACCACAGGCAGTGCTGCGCAAGGACAGGACAGGGCAGGGGCAGGGGCAGGGCAGTGGGGGTGGGGGGTGGGGAGCCGCGGCCGGACGTTTGGAAACCCATTATCCTCCTGCCAGCCTCAGATAGCCCTGTGGAGAAAAACCCCCAAGCCGTGCCCCCCCTTCCTTTTTTGCGTGCATGGGACAAGCAGTTTTCAGGGCCAGGGAAAACCTGCCTGGACATGCTGTCAACAGATGGAAACATTGAGAGTCCTTGTCCAGTCCCTTCAATGTCCTCCCGCAACTCAGCTCCCAGCCCAAACCCCCCATTGCTCTCACCGATCACGGTGGGTTCCAGATCCACAAACACCGCGCGGGGCACGTGCTTCCCAGCTCCTGTCTCGCAGAAGAAGGTGGTGAAAGAGTCGTCCCCTCCGCCGATGGTCTTGTCGCTGGGCATCTGCCCGTCGGGCTGGATCCCGTGCTCTAGGCAGTAGAGCTCCCAGCAGGCATTGCCCATCTGGACACCCGCCTGCCCCACGTGCACGGAGATGCATTCACGCTGAGGGACAAAGAGGTGACGGTCGCAGGAGGTCCACGTCCCCGAGTCCTTACCTTGGGGTCTCTCATCACATCACCTAGTCGGTCTAGATGACTCAGTTGGCAAAAGTGGTGGCTCTGGGGCTGAGCACAGATGAGCGAGGCTGGCAGCTTGCCCAGACTCCCCTTTGGAGTGTCTCCCCCAACTTGGAGGCACCCAGTGTGGGCCAGACACCCCACTTTGCCTGCTTCTCAGTGGGTGGCTATGTGGAGGCTTCCTGCACCTGGCTGGCTAGGGAAGGGGAAGGAGGGGGGGCAGGGAAGGACCTGGAGGACAAGTGTAGCAGCCCAGAGTAGCTGACTGCAAGTCACTAGTCAAGGACAAGTGACTTTCAGCTGCTCCTGAATCGGATCCAGCACAAAGCCAGCTTCTCCAGGGTGAGAAAAAGAGAACTTTCCCAGTGCTCAGGCTTTCTCGCTGGAGACCCCCACCCACCCACACACACACTGGAATAACTCTTGCTTGGGGGAGGAGCAACCAGAATTTCAGCTACCCTCTTTCTTGCTTTAATTTCCACGGTTGCAGAGGGGGTGGCTGCCTTCCAGCCTGGCATTAGCTGACCCGGGGCCATTGAGTGGCATTCTACACCATCCGATGGCATCTGGCTCTGGGGGATCGATCCCATCTGGCTGCTCTCCCCACCTCCACCCCCTCACCCAGGAGTCTTCAGCTCCACGTCAGCCCTCACGGAAATAGCAGTGAGCGCAGACCTGCAGAAGCAGCGGGACCGTGGCATCAGGCGCCCCAGGCTACCCCTTCCCCCAGACGCCAAATCTTGAATTACCCCCACCCCCACCCCAGCGCCCCAGTAAGGCGGCACAGCGCAACCCTCCTTGGCAACCCTTGAAATGGCGGGGTGACGGTTTCAAATACCCAGAAAGGGAAGAATCTGCGGGTTACCTCACTCCGGCCACGGGAGCGCGCTCCTACACCCCGGCCCTCCATTCGCCTCCCCGAAAGATTCCTTCGCGTCCCAGCATCCCCGGAGAGAGCGAGGATTGGATTTCGGGCCCATCCTGGGCTATAAATACCACCCCTACGCACACCTCTGCCCTCCCCCACTTGGCCTCTGCCCTCGCTCTTGCTCCGCGCCAGCTGTCTCTGCCCATCGGCGCACCCGGGCTGGCTAGGGGCCGGCTGGCCCCGCCAGGCCAAACCCCAATCCCGCCATCCCTCCAGGCTCCGAAGCGGGGTGCTGAGTCACGGGGGGTGGGGGAGACGGCGACGAGGAGAGATGCACATATTGTGGGGAGAAAGGGGACGCGGGGATCAGTAACCTGACCCCCTCGCACCGTCTAGCGCCAAGCACGTGCTAGCTCCATTCCAGGGCACGGGGTACCGGGGCGGGGGGCCGGGGGAGGACTGGAGCGGAGGACGGTCAAGCGGGTCTCAGGTCGCCCGTGGAAAGAACTGCGAGCGGACCGCGTGACCCACCCCACCCCCGCGCCTGGAGGCTTTGGGCACTCCAGCTGCGTGGCGCGGGAGTGCCTTTTCAGGAGGCCCCAGACTGTTTGTAAGTCTCCCCCAATCCCGCCACCCCCAGTCCCTGAAAGTGAGGAACACGGCTTCTCCCAAAGTCACCAGGAGTGGGTGAGGGTGGAGGTGGAGGCAATTCAATCCTCCTTGCACCTCCTGCAGATAGAGAGCGCTGGGTGGAGGGTGCCGACGCATAGAGGGTCCCCGAACGAGAGGCACAGCGAAAGGCCGGGAGCGGTGGCAAGGGGCCACACTCACCATGGTGAGTCCGATGGTATGTCTCACGCAGAGTCCGGGTGACGGGTCTCAGTGAGAACTGCGCTAGCTGCAGTGCCGCACCGCTCTTATAGGCGGGGGGCGGGGCCGCGCGCTCACTGGCCCAGTAGGGGCAGTGTGGCCCTGCAGGCCACGCCCCGGCGGGGGTGGGCGGTCTCAGGGCGGGGCCTACTCAAGGCCCCTCCCCGGTCCTTCACGGCGCCCTCACCTGTGGCTTGCGGGCTCGGAACAGCGATTTGGGTTTGACCCCTTCGCTCCCAGCCTGGAGCCGGCACGCTGGGCTCCCGAACTTCGCCTCAGGGTCGCTGGGCGCAGTCCTAGGGCCTCTCTCTCCTGCTCCTGCGTTACTGGGGCGCCTGGAGCTCAGGAGCTCTGAGTGAGGCCGGATACCATAGAAGTCCTTCCCAGCGGGGTGCAGCCCGCTTCCGCCCGGGACCTCCCCACCCCGCGTCGCTGGAAACTCCCGCGTGCTGCCCGGCTCCGGCCGATCGCCGGAGCCGCGCGCCGCCTGGTCCCCGACCGCGTGGGCTGGCTTTCGCCAACTCCGGTGGGCGGCCGAGGACCGGGAGCACAGTCCTGAGCCCCAGGGTGCCGAGCCCTAAGGCCTCCCAGCAGACCGAGGATGCAGGTCTGTCTACCTGGGCGGACACCGAGAATCTGCCGGGCTCGCCCTCCGCGCGCGCGACTCCGCTGCGCCGTCATCAGCGCCGTCACTATCAGCCCGGCCCTCGCCACCGCCACCTGCGCGCCCTCCCTCCGTCAGTCCTCGAGCGTTGCGCTCCAGGAGCCTTGGCAGCCTCAGGATCTGAGCAATCTCGGGCGAGCGATGGTGAAGGAGTCCAGGATTCCACTGGGAGGAACTGGGAAGAGGAAGGATGGAAAGCGCACGGAGATTCTGACCCGTTTCTGATTTTAAAATTTTGTTTGTTTAGTATTGTTTGGGGGACATGCCTGGCGGTGCTCAGGGCTTAGTCCTGACTCTGCGCTCAGGGATCACTCCTGGTGGTACTTGAAGGACCCTATGAGCTGTCGCCATCGAACCCTGTAAGCGCATTGCCTGCTGTACTGTGGCATCAGCTGCTGTATCTGTTTTCACTGTCCCACCCCCTTCTGTCCCTAAGCCCCGGAGAGGGTCTGAGCCTGGCGCACAACAGCTTCAGCTCTCGGGCAGGGCCGGACACAAACTGAAGCAATTCGGTTTTCCTGCTTTTCAGGCCAATGCCTTGCAGGGACGACAGCTCTGCGAGCTGTCCTTACACTGCGGATATGCATCAGGAAGGGCCGACTATGCCCATTGGCACCTCCTGTCACCGGGACAAGCTTGGAATAGGATTCACCTGTCTCTTCTCTCACTATGCTTCCCAGAGCCAGGGCTGTGTAACCACACGGCAAGATACAGTAGCAAACAGTGGCGACTGTTCCTCCACAAAATGACTTGTTGGCACCTTCCTGAGTGGAGCAAGCAAAGGAATTCCATAAAATACGATCAAGTGTATTTCGGCAAACAAGACTCATTCAATAAAAAAAAAAAGTGTCAAGGGCCGGAGCGATAGCCCAGAGGGTAGGGCGTTTGCCTTGCACGCGGCCGGCCCATGCCGCCAGGGTTCGATCCCGGCATCCCATAGGTCCCCGAGCACCGCCAGGAGTAATTCCTGAGTGCAAAGCCAGGAGTAACCCCTGAGCATCGCAGGGTGTGACCCAAAAAGCAAAAAAAAAAAAAAAAAAAAAGTGTCAAGGGCTGGAGGCGATAGCCCAGCGGGTAGGGTGTTTGCTTTGTACGAGTCCGGCCCATGCCAGCCTGGGTTGGATCCCGGCATCCTATATGGTCCCCCGAGCACCACCAGGAGTGATTCCTGAGTGCAGAGCCAGAAGAAACCCCTGAGCATCGCCGGGTGTGACCCAAAAAAGAAAAAAAAAGTGTCAAGTAGGCTGGGGAGAGAGTACAGGGGTTAAGGCATCTCGGAGTTTCGAAACGGAGAGACAGACCAATGAGGAAGGGGGAGCGACCAGGGTTCAACCCCCAGCATCCCATATGGTCCCCAAGCACTGCCAGGAGTAATTCCTGAGTGCAGAGCCAGGAGTAACCCCTGAGCATTGCCAGCTGTGACCCAAAAATATAGAAAAATAATTTTTTAAAAAAAGCACTTCTGAGTTCAACCCCTGGCACCACACTTGGTCTCCTGTGTAATACCAGGCATGAGCTGCTTTGAGCACATAGCCAAAAGAAGTAAGCCCTGACTGAGTCTTTAAAATTTTTGTAATTAAAAAGAAAATTGATGGGTGCATAGAATGTGTTGTTACACTGGAATTAAGTGCCCTGGACTAGATAGCCAGGCCCCTTGGCAGTTTCAGGACACGTGTGGCCTCTTGTGTGGCTGTCTCACAGCAAACTGAGTACCAAGGGGCCCAAGAGTGGTAGTACAGTGGGTATGGCACTTGCCTTGCATGCAGTGAGTTGGGCCACACATGGCGGTGTTCAGGCCTTACTACTGGCTCTTTGCTGGGGGTGGGGGTGCATATCTGGTCCTAGAGATAGAACCCAGGTCAGCCGTTTATGGCAAGCTCCCTGCTTACTCTGCTATCTCTCTGCCCCAAGAGAAAGATATTGCTTTTGATACAGCTGGAGTTAAATGGAGAATGTCAGGTTACTTTGATACAGCTGGAACTGGGTGGAAAATGCCAGGTCACTTTAGCTAATTAGCCAATCAGAAGGGAGGTGCCTGGGGAATGGGATTTGAAAAGGAAGCCCAGACCCTCTCAGGTGCCTTCTCTCCCTGTCTGGAAAGGGGTCTCTCTTGCACTCTCTCTCTCTCTCTCTCTCTCTCTCTCTCTCTCTCTCTCTCTCTCTCTCTCTCTCTCTCTCTCTCTCTCTCTCTCTCTGTCTCTCTCTGTTTCTCTCTCTCTCTTTTTTTTTTTTTTTTTTTTTTGCTTTTTTGGGTCACACCGGCAATGCTCAGGGGTTTCTCCTGGCTCTGCACTCAGGAATTACTCCTGGTGGTGCTCGGGGGACCATATGGGATGCCGGGGATCGAACCCGGGCCGGAATAGGCCGCGTGCAAGGCAAACACCCTGCCCGCTGGGCTATCGCTCTGGCCCCTCTGTTTCTCTTTGTCTCTCTCTCTGTCTCTCTGTCTCTCTGTCCCTCTCTGTCTCTCTCTGTTTCTCCTCTCTCTGTCTCTCTGTCTCTCTGTCTCTGTCTCTCTCTGTCTCTGTCTCTCTGTCTGTCTGTCTCTCTCTCTTCCCCTCTCTTGCAGGCTCTCCCTCTCTCTGTGTGTGTATCTATCTCTTTCTCTCTCTCTGGATCAGGTAGGGCAGCATGCCAGATAAGGGCCCAGTATAGGTAGGCCACGCAAGGTCTGGCAAGGGTAGATGCAGGTTCAGGCTGGGCTTGGAGGCTCAGGGTTCAGGTCAGGCAGGGCTTGGATGCCCAGGATAGTAAAGAGAAGGCTGAGCTCAGAGGCCCAGGGTTCAGGCAGTGCTTGGTCGCCCAGGTAGCTCAAGACGGGTTGGACTCAGAGGCGCTGGGTATAGGCAGTGCCCAGAGGCAGGGAAAGTGCACAGGATAGAGAGAGCAGTTAGAGAACAGGGACAGGACGTGGCCATCATTCATGAGAGTGGAGTAGACTATGTGGAACAGGACAGGGAAGTTGTACACTGGACCGGGCAGCACTGAAGACAGGACCAGGACATCGTTCACGGGTAATAGGCCTAGACATCTGGGGAGGGACCTGGGACCATCTTTACAATAAACTAATTTTCCTTCATCTGAGTTCTGTAGAGTTTTGTATGCAAATCTTTCATACAATTCTCAAGAACCTTCTAGCACAGAAAAATAAGTTAAGAGCATGGTCATGGAACAAACTTTGATATGACCCATAAAGAAGTGACTGAGTAATGACCCTGTTGGGGTTAGGAAAAACTAATCTGGCCCTAGGATTTTATTTTTTTTTTATTTTGGCTTTTTTTTGGGTCACACCTGGTGATGCTCAGGGGTCACTCCTGGCTCTGCACTCAGGAATTACTCCTGGCGGTGCTCGGGAGACCATATGGGATGCCAGGATTGAACCCCAGTCAGCCGCGTGCAAAGCAAATGCCCTACCCACTGTGCTATTGCTCTGGGCTCCGGCCCAGCCCAAGGATTTTAGTCTAGAATATATAACAAGATGTCCCCAGGAAAAAGTCATCCTTTACCATAAGTCCAGAGATACTAGAGACAAAATTCCATATCTTTTACTAAATTTATACAAAATGACTAGAAATATATTAAGATAGTTGTTTGAGGGGCTGGAGCAATAGCACAGTGGGTAGGGGCGTTTGCCCTTGCACACAGCCGACCCGGGTTCAATCCCCTCAGCATCCCATATGGTCCCCTGAAAACCACCAGGAGTAATTCCTGAGTGAAGAGCCAGGAGTAACCCCCTGAGCATAGTCAGGTGTGACCCAAAAAGCAAAAAAAAAAAAATTGTTTGAGTGGATTACCAGCTCCCTGTAAATGGGTCTTACTCTGGGTAAACGTGGTCCCAAGCACTCCTGACCCATCTTCCTCACTTGATGATGCCTGTAAGATCATCTGCATCAGTCCGTTTATGTCCTGCTGGTGGGTGCACTGTTTGGTCGAGAGACCTGGGGAGTAGCACAGATCCAGGACCTAAGAGTTTGCTTTCAACTTAAACAGTGTTTAGTTAAAAAAATAATTTTAGGGGCCAGAGTGATAGCACAGTGGGTAGGGCATTTGCCTAGCATGCAGCCTACTGGGTTCGATCCCTGGCATCCCATATGGTTCCGAGCACTGCCAGGAGTAATTCTTGAGTGCAGAGCTAGGAGTAACCCCTGAGCATCACCGGGTGTGACCCCAAAAGTGCAAAAAAAAAATTACTTTTTGATTTGAAATGCTATCACAGTCCCAGGCCTTCTCTTTTTCAGTTTTCTTTGGAGGAGGAAATGGAGACACATTTGGTGGTGCTCAGGGCTTACTCCTGGCTCTGTGCTCAGGGATCATTCCTGGCTGTGCTTGGTAGACCATACGGGATGCAGAGGATTGAATCTAGGTGCGCCACATACAGAACAAGTGCCTGTTCAATCCCTCCAGCGCCTCTTTTTCATGTTTTACATACCTTGAAGGAGAGTAGTGGCTGAAAGATAATGAGTATGGAGATAATGAGTATGTTTTGTTACAGTATCTCTTCCTAGCGTTCTACATTTTTAAATTTTTTTTCATTAAGACACTGTGAATGATTTGAGGCTCTTCCTGTCCCTGGAGCAAGCAGATGCCCTTGGGCTACACTTGCTTGCAACAGGACTTATGGAGCTGTTACTGGTGCCCGCTGGAGCAAATCGATGAAGACACTATAGGGAGGGTCAGGAGCAAAAGCACAGCAGGTAGGGGCGTTTGCCTTGCACACAGGGTTCGATTCCCCAGCATTCCATATGGTCCCCTGAGCACCGCCAGGCGTAATTCCTGAGCAAAGAGCCGGGAGTAATCCCTGAGCGTCACTGGGTGTGACCCCTTCCCAAAAAAGCAAAAAAAAAAAAAAAAATAAAAGATACTATGGGGATAGCCAGAATAATAGTATAGCCATAGGGTGTTTGCCTTGCATATAGATGATCCCATTTTGATCCTTGGCATCCCACGTGGTCCCCAAGCCTCTCCAGGAGCGATCCCCTAGTGCAGAGCAACGAGGAACCCCTGAACACGGCCAGCGGTGCCCCACCACCACCACCAGACATGTCTAGGGTTACTCAAAAGGAATATACCTTCTCAGACACTGCACGATAAATACTAGTGGAAGGAAAAAGACTGTCACATGGAGACAGGTCTCAAATCAATATTTTCCCTTCAACTTTTTATGTAAGCACCATAATTTATAATACTGTTTATAGAGCTTTTAGGCATGCAAAATATTTTTTTAGGGATGGAGCCATAGCACAGCAGTTAGGGCATTTGCCTTGCATGTGATCTACCTGGGTTCCATTCCATCTCCAGCATCCCATTTGGTCCCCTGAGCACTGCCTGGATTAATTCCTGAGGCCAGATCCAGGTGTAACCCCTGAGCATTGCTGGGGTGACCCAAAAAAGAAAAAAAATTAAATACTTTAAACAATGTGGTTACAAAGTTGTTCATAAGGGGTGTGGCTGGTTATTATATGGTTGTTATGGACTTTCAATGTCCCACCACCCTAGTGATCTTCTCTCCACCATTGTCCCCATTTTCGCAAGCACCCCCCAAACCTGCCCGGTGGCAGGCCCACAATCATTTTTTGTACTCTTGTCACAAGATGTCATTTTGGACTGCTCTTTTATGAGTCAGTCACTGTCTTTTTTGTTTGTTTGTTTGTTTGTTTGTTTGTTTGTTTGTTTGTTTTTTGAGCCTCACTTAACGATGCTCAGGGTTTATTCCTGGCTTGACACTCAGGAATTACTCTTGGTGGTGCTCAGGGAACCATATAGGATGCTGGGAATCGAACCTGGAATGTGCAAGGCCAACACCCTAGCCTCTGGGCCAAAGCTCCAGCCCCAAGTCACTGTCATTTTCACCTCTGGACATTGCCACTAGACTGCCCATTAGCCATCTCCAGCCTCAGCCGCCAGGCAGAGCTTACCAGATCCTCTCCTCATCCCTTTCCTCAGGCTCTGCATTCAGCCTGAGGGAGCAGCCTCACCTTCTGCTCTAGGGCTTCAGCTCAAAACCCAGCACCATCCTACCAGCCAGACTCTTCCTCCTTTTCTCCTCCCCAACTGCGTTAGAGCATTTCCAGCAATGGGAAGTTCAGATCAGTTCAAACAATGCCTATATTTATTACCCACAAGAAATCTGGGCAGGGGCAGTTCCAGAAGCTGCTTGGGTGAGATCACCCAGCGCTCGGTCTTTCCAGCTCTCTGTGCTGGCATCTTCAAAGGGCTGGTGGCATCTCTTCTCACGATGCCAAGGTACCTGCCGCAAGTCCAAGGCTCATGGTCTACAACACATTCCCAGGCAGCAACGAGTATTTGTTCCTTTACCTTCTTCTCTTTCATCAGGAGAAAAACCTTTCTCTAAAGCATCCTTGTTGGTGTTGGAGAGATAGGACAGAGTTAAGACACTTGCTTTGTATGCAGACAACCCTTTTTCAATCCCTAGCACTTTTTTATTTTTAATCTGAGCCACGCCCAGTAGTATTCAGGGTTTACTCCTAGCTCTGCATTCAGAAGTTACTCCTGGAGAGGCTCAGGGGCCCATATGGGGTGCTGGAGCTAAAACTTGATTGGCTGCATGCAAGGCAAGAACCCCGCCTGCTGTGCTATCACTCCAGCCCCCAGGAGATTATATAGTTTCCCAGCCCTGCCAGGAGTGATCGAGCACCACAGCTGGGTGTGACCCCCACCCCACCTCTCAGTACATAAATATCACACTGTCATGGATGACTCTTAGCTCTCACCAGCCAGTAGCTAGCCCAGTCACTGCAAGGACGGAAGAATGGAGCCAGCAGGAATTTATAAATGAACTAGCTTGGTTCAGCTCATCCTTAACTCTCCTGGGGCTGTGCTTGAACAAGTGCTAGGGAGATCATAAAACAGGAACCAGACTCTTCTGGCAAAGAAGAGGGGATACAGGGGTACAACAGTGGGTAGGTGTGCCACACCCCACACCGGCACGTCCGTGCTTCACTTTGAACCAGCTCCTTCTCTGGCTACTCCCAGCCACTGCCCCTCACCTCAGGTTGCCCATCATGGAACTATCCAGTGTCCTGCTTCTGTTTTGTTTTTTGAGCCATATCCAATGATGCTCAGAGGTTACTCCTGGCGCTGCACTCAGGAATTACTCCTGGTGGTGCTCAGGCGACCATATGGGATGCCAGAGATTGAATTCAGGTTGGCGGCATGCAAGGCAAATGCCCTACCCACTGTACTATCACTCCATAACCCCCACTGCCAATTTGATGCTTGACACCACATGGTCCCCCAAGCTTTGCCAGGTGCAACCCTGCAGGCTCCCAATTCCTCCAAGGTATCTGGGTAACCCCTGGCACCTCCTCTCCAGACATCCTCAGGCCCCTGCAATGAACCCCAGCTCAGCTGGTCAATCCCTTGGTAGGGCTCCTGAGCATCCCTTGGGAGTTCCCCAATTTAAATAAAGTTCCCTTTTACTTTCTTACTGGGGTGGTGCATCTGGTTACGGTGTTCTCACATAGACCCAGAGTCTCTATGTGGCTCACTCCCCTCCATTGCCAGCCCTACCTGTACATCAGGAGCCGCACTCCTGGTTATGGTGCTCAAACATCTTTTGGTGCTCACACAACTTACCAGTGGCACTTCATGCCCACTCCCATCCCCAGCTGGGGGGGGTGCTGGAGATCGCATCCTTTGTGGTGGTGTCAGGGGGTCCCAAAGAGCAGAGTTGCGGGGTCAAACTTAGCACATACGGGTCACACCAGGGATCAAACCTTTGGCCTCACACTTGGAAAGTTTTGCCACTGTATTCTCGGGCCCCAGATGCTTACTTCCAGCTCTTCCATGGCACTTATAATAAAGCCTTTCTCCCAACAAGGTTCCTTCCCCTCTGATCTCATCTTGTGGTATAACCTCCTACCTCCCCCAGTTTCCTGTACTCAGGGCTCATTGCTACCTATGAACTTTTGCACTCAATTCTCTCTGCCTGGGGATGCTTTAGACCTTGCTCAGCTTGACTCCACGTCATTCAGTTTCCATTAAATAGCTCCTTCTGGGGCCGGAGCAATAGCCCAGAGGGTAGGGCATTTGCCTTGCATGTGGCTGGCCCATGCCGGCCTGGGTTCGATCCCGGTATCCCATATGGTCCCCCTAGCACCGCTAGGAGTAATTCCTGAGTGCAGCGCCAGGAGAAACCCCTGAGCATTGCGGGTATGACCCAAAAAAGCAAAAATGAATGAATGAATGAATGAATGAATGAATAGCTCCTTCCACTACCAGGTTTTGTTTTCTCTGTGTACCAGTTGCTCCCGGAATTGTTTGCCAGTTTAAGTATCTGTCATCCCTCATCTAACCTAATGCACGTGCCTTCAGGCCATCTCCTGGCAGTGCTGGGGACCCAATGGGATGTGGGGATGGAGCTGCGCCCTGAAGGGCATCGACTCTTGGATAGTGCTTGGCACATAAAGAAGGGATATGGAAAAGATAAAGGTCGAGGATAAAGAAGGGTCGAGGAGCTTCAGAGTAGCAGACATCTCTCCTTGTGAATCTCTTTATGCAGCCGGAGAGATAGTACAGCAGGTAGGGCATTTGCCTGGCATGCAGCCAACCAGAGTTCGACCCCTGGCATCCCATATGGTTCCCTAGTGCTTCTAGGGAGTAATTCCTGAGCACAGAGCCAGGAGTTAACTCCTGATCATCCCCGGTGTGACCCAAAAAAGCCAGAAAAGAAAAAAAAACTTTACTTTTTTCACGTAAGCCCCTCACCCCCCAATCCACTTTTCCGGTCACTTTCTTTCCAGGTTGTGTGATAAGTGGATTGGAAGAGGCTCAGCTTGGAAGACCAGTGGAAGACCAGGGAAAGTCAAAGCATGAAGCAAGAAATTTTTGGACTCCTCTCTGGGTCGCAAATCCTCCAGGCCCTCAATCTGGACCACGGGATCTCAAGAGCAATTCCTCTGTAGGGCCTCGGAAGCAGCCGGATGAGACTCTTTCACCATAATAGCCGCCATTATCATGATCCGGAACCCACAGCTCATCAGAACCCACGCAAGAGAGATGCTGATCTCAAGACCAGCTCAGAGCAGCCGAGTTCGAGCCCAGGTAGGCGGCTCTCAGAAGTGGAAGTCACCTGGTGTTCCTGGAGATGGGGCTGGGGTCCCCCTTCCCTCTCTGACCCATCCCAGAGGCCTGGTGGCCCGCCCACAAACTGCCTCAGGGTTCTCAGCCATGATGCAGAGACTCAGACCCATGGGGGAGAGCTGCCATCCGGTTCTCCCCTAGCTCATCTGACCACGAGATTCCTGGGAGGCAAGATGGGTTTTGGGAGTGGGCCCATCACCTCTGTAGGGCCTCGGAAGCAGCTGGATGAGACTTGCTCACCATAATAGCCGCCATTTTCGGGGTGCTGACCTGGTACATCAAACTAGTGGAACCAATCATGTTCTAGAATATATTACAATTTTACAATGTGTAAGAAAGGAAAGCAAGAAGGAAAGAGAGAGAGAGAGAAAGGAGATAAAGAACCTCGCCATGGAGGCCGGCTGGGGAAGGGGGGGGAGGGACTGGGGACATTGATGATGGGAGATGGGCGGGGTGGAGGGATGAGTGCTGGGACACTGTAGAACCAAAATTCAAACATGAACATCTTGTAATTGTATATCTAACGGTGGTATAATAAAATATTTAAAAAAAAGAGTAATTCCTAGGGGCTGTGGCTTCCTTCCTGTTGGGGTCTTGTCTCTGGGGTGGGAGAGAGAAA
>JAJIBD010011107.1:0-61890 GCA_021461705.1 Cryptotis parvus
CCGCTGGGCTATCGCTCCAGCCCTTAGATACTTCCTTTTGAGAGGGGGTGGCTTTGTGTTTTGGGACCTCAGCAGCTCTTCTTTTCTCTGCTCAGGGGACTGTGTGTGGTGCCCAGGATAACATAGCCAGGGTCACCATTGGCTAAGTGCAGGACAAGTGCCTTCCTAGCTCTAGCCCTCTTGAGGTACCTTTTGTTGGAGAAACAGTAGTTTTGCTTCATTCTTCTTTTGGTTGGTTTATTGGTTTTTTAACACCTGGCAGTGCTTAGTGATCACTTGTGATGGGCTCAAGTTACCATTTAGGGTGCCAGGGATCAAACCTGGTCTGGTCTCACGCAGGGTAAATGCCCCATCTCTCTGACCCTAGGAGCAATAGTTTTGGGAATGCAATGAAAAGATTGTAATGTAATGCCCCATTCAAGCGTGTGCTTCAGAATCAGCTGGAATGTACTCTTAAAATACTCATGCTGGATGTGAGGGCGATCTGGCTGCGACATCTGTCACCCCACTGATCGCTAGGGTTGATTTGGCTGATCTGGCTGGCTAGGCGGGTGTCCCCCTTCCTCCCTAACTGTCCATGTGCGTCCCTCCCGAAGCTGCATGCTGGGTCGAAGAGCATGGCCTTCCCCCAATAGAGACGGACCAGTCTTCAGTCGAGGGTATACAAGTAGCTGCGCTTCCCTGCTAGAACCTCCAAACAAGCTCTCAAAACATTCATGCTTTAGGACTCACCCTAGATTTATAGAATCAGATTCATCAGGGCCTTGACATATGTATTTTGTAAGAGTGTCTGAAATGATGTTGCTCTGTGTACCACTGACTAATAATAGCCAGAATGGGGCTGGAAAGATAGTACAGGAGGCAAGGTATTTGCCTTCTGTTCTGTGTACCTACCTAGATACAATTCCTGGCACCCAGATAGTCTCCCAGGCCTACCACAAGTGATCTCTGAGCGTAGAGCCAGGAGAAGTAAGCACTAAGAACTGCCAGGTATGAACTGGAAACAAACCAAAAAGAAACAGAAAAAGATCCTAGCAAGGACACAGAGAATAGGGCCAGCAGCATAGAGCAATGGGATCCTGGGTTTGATCCCTGGCACCACAAATACCAAAGTGCACGGTTTATTCCTTTGTCTCTCAGGCCTGCGAGAGACATCCCCACCGTGACAGAATGTGGAGGCTCAGACATCCCTCACACTCACTTGGCTGCGGGTGTAAATCAATGTAGTACAGCCTCAGGACTCAGGCATGCGTGTAAATCTATGTAGTACAGCTTCAGAAGTTTGCAGAACCTTTCAGAACTTCCAGTCTGTCCTATTAAAGTAAATATATTCCAAAAAATTATTCTCTAGGAATCCCCCATAATTTGGGAGTTTCTCTGCCTTCCTTTGCCTTTCTTTCCCTTTCCTTAAAGTGTTCTCAAAATTTAAAAATTAAAAAGGGAAAAAAAGATACATATCTGCACAAAAAGTACAATTTCAAGAAAATGTCCTATAGATCTTTTTATACTATCAAAAAGCTTGGAGCATCTAAATGATCAGATCACAGTGGTTAAATACATCTGACAGATACCAATACAATGATAGACACCACAGGTATTTACTGTATAGCCATTAAAAGAATAAACTATGTGTAAAATTATCTCTGTAGGAAGGTACTAGAGTCTATTGTTAATTTAAACAAATTGCAGAATAAACTCTATTTAAAAATTTACTTCTTTTTGGGGGCGGAGCGATAGCCCAGTGGGTAGGGCGTTTGCCTTGCGCGGCCGGCCCATGCTGGCCCAGGTTCGATACCCGGCAACCCATATGGTCCCCGAGCACCGCCAGGAGTGATTCCTGAGTGCAGAGCCAGGAGAAACCCCTGAGCATTGCCAGGTGTGACCCAAAAAGCAAAAAAAAAAATTTACTTATTTTGGGGGCTGTTCTTTTTCAGGTGCCACGCGTGGCTATGTTCATGGGTTAGTCCTGGTCTGCACACAGGAATTAGCCCTGAGGACTCAGGGGACCCTGTGGGATGCTGAGAATCAAGCGCAGGTCGGCCATGTAAAGACAGACATTCTACCTGCCGTGCCATCTCTTTGGCTCCCCATTTAAAAAATAGTTGTATATAAGTAGAGAAAGATTTGAAAGAATGCTCATTAAAGTGTTTATAGTAATTATTTATGATAGAGAATAGTGAGAATGATGAAGGAGGACAGGCGTGGCGTTTTGTCTTGTGGTCACACCAAGCAGTGCTCAGGCCTGCCTCCTGGCTCTGTGCTTAGGAGTCACTTGCTGAGAACCAGATGTGGTGCTGGAGCTTGGATCTGGGTTAGCGTAAAGGAAAACACCTTACCGTAGTGCTGACTCGACAGCCCTAGAGGGGTCCTTTTTTATCTTTTTGGTTGATTTTTTTTCCCCCTCTTGCAGTATCAAAAAAGAGTCACTGGACAAAACAAATTATTTAAAGGATACGCATATATAACCTGACTGTGTGTGTGAAGACACTGCTTATTTTGCAAATGCCAATTTTAACCTCAGACTTATAATCTTCTAACTTGGGAAATAGAAAGGAATGTCAAAACTGTCTTACATGTTTGCAAGGAGGATAAAGTTCTCTTATCAAAGTTACTATTAAAGTAATTGCAAATTTCAAATAGGCATTTAAGGTAGAGAGTTTACGCCATGTGGCAGAATTTCATTGGCTAGCCTGTAGGAATATTCTGTCTGTGCATATCTGGATATAAAACTTGAATTCAGAATAATTCTTTTTAAGTTGATTAGCCTTTAAACCTACTGAGACTATTAATACCTTTTTAATCTCTTTTTAAAACTCTAGGCTCGATGAGAGAGAAAGGAAAGTTAAGGATGCTGGAGCAGAACAATGGATTTCTCTTTCTCTTTCATGCAAGGGATCATGGGAAACACAATTCAGCAACCACCTCAACTCATTGACTCCGCCAACATTCGTCAGGAGGATGCCTTTGATAACAACAGTGACATTGTTGAAGATGGTGGCCAGACACCATATGAACCTACCTTGCAGCAAGGCTTTCAGTATCCACCTACAACAGAAGACCTTCCTCCACTCACAAATGGCTATCCACCATCAATCAGCATGTATGAAACTCAAACCAAATACCAGTCATATAATCAGTATCCCAATGGGTCAGCCAATGGCTTTGGTGCAGTTAGAAACTTTTAGCCCCACTGACTATTACCATTCAGATATTCCAAACACAAGACCACATGAAATTTTGGAAAAATCTTCTCCTCCACAGCCACCACCTCCTCCTTGGCACCACAGACTGTGATTCCAAAGAAAACTGGCTCACCTGAAATTAAACTAAAAATAACCAAAACTATCCAGAATGGCAGGGAATTGTTTGAGTCTTCCCTCTGTGGAGACCTTTTAAATGAAGTACAGGCAAGCGGCGCACAAAGTCAAAGCATGAAAGCAGGAAAGAGAAGAGGAAAAGAAGCAACAAGCATGACTCACCGCGATCCGAGGGCGCAAGTCGCCTAAGGTCCCCAAGTCAGAGCCAGAGGAACAACCTGTAAGTTGAAACATTTTCTGAAAAAAAGTACAATATTTCAAATTTACTGGAAATTCTAGTTACTGTCTTGGTTTTTATGTCTTCAAATAGAGGTATTTCTGATAACTTCTAATCCTTTGCAATGCATGTGGGAAAGAAAAAAGTTCCTGAGTAAATATTCATTAAATGAATGAGTAGGTGTCATGCAGGTGAAGAAATACTCTACAAACATGTGACACCAGAATCTTGATTTATATGTTCCTTTGACCTGAGAGCCTCACTTACTTTCATTTGCTTGTAGTAACCTCATTTCTTTCTTTCTTTCTTTTTTTTTTTTTTTTTTTGGGTCACACCTGGCAATGCCCAGGGATTACTCCTGGCTCTGCACTCAGGAATTACTCCTGGCGGTGCTCGGGGACCAAATGGGATGCGGGGATCGAACCCGGGCCGGCATAGGCCGGCGCGCATGCAAGGCAAATGCCCTACCCGCTGGGCTATCGCCTCTGGCCCCTAACCTCATTTCTAAAAACACAAAGGAATAATAAAATACTTTAAAAAAATAATAAATAAAAAAATAAAAAACACAAAGGAAAGTGAAGGGAGAAGGTTAATAAGGTTTTTTCCGTAGTGTAAGTCAGTTTTCCAGTATTTACTAATGTGCTACAAAATAACCTGAAGTGTGGGGTCAGACAGATAATGCAGCAGGTAGGTGCTTACCCTACACACAGCCTACCTGGGTTTGATCCCTGGCACCCCATATGGTCCTCTGAGTCCCACCAGGATTCCTTAATGCAGAGTCGCAGTAAGCTTTGAACACCACCTTGTGTGGCCCAAAAAACAAAATATCCTGGATTGAAAACTCCTTTTATTTTATTTTATTTTTTTTGGGTCACACCCGGCAATGCTCAGGGGTTTCTCCTGGCTCTGCACTCAGGAATTACTCCTGGCGGTGCTCGGGGGACCATATGGGATGCCGGGGATCGAACCCGGCCAGCACAGGCTGGCGGCGTGCAAGGCAAGCGCCCTACCCACTGGGCTATCGCTCCAGCCCCTGAGAACTCCTTTTATTAAAATTAGTTACTGTTCTTTTTTCGGGGAGGGGGACATACTCTGTGATGTTCAGGGCTTACTCCTGACTCTTCACTCTTGGCAGGGTCAGGGAGACCATATGGGGCAATGGGGATTGAACTGGCTGGCCACGTGCAAAGCAAGTGCCCCTACCTGTTGTACTACTGGCTCCTGCCCCAGTATTCATAGGTTTTGGTTAAAGCTTTAGGTATAGTTTTTATTTATTATTATTATTATTTTTTATTATTATTATTATTATTATTATTATTATCGATGAACGGGAAGACAGTGATACAGTGACAGTGATTATTATTATTATTATTTTGCATCACATCCAGCAATGCTCAGGGGTTACTCCTAGCTCTGCACTCAGGAATTATTCCTGGTGCTCTGGGGACCATATGGGATGCAGGGGATTGAACCTGGGTCTGCTGCGTGCAAGGCAAATGCCCTACCTGCTGTGCTATCGCTCCGCCCTAGTATAGTTTTTAAAATTCATACTTGATAGTCATTTTAAGTGATACATAGTATGCTGAATTTTTTAGTGTCTGAGGATTCACAGTATGAATTTATCTGAATTCAAGCCTTGTATCTAGAAAATACATTTACACATACATAGTTAAGTTCAGAGAGAGTTGAGGATATTAAGAAAATAAAAGGCAATAAGATAAAGAAAATAATTAGGGCCACTTTTAAAACTAGTAAGTTTTACATTTATAAAATGAAAGAATGAGAGCTTTGGTACAAAATGGTTTTGGAAATGTCTTTTTGTGGGCTGGGGGTGGGGAGGGGCTGCTCCTGGTACTGTGCTCGGCGGTTGCTCCTTTCGGGGCTGGTTTTGGGCTGGGGTTTGATGCTGCCTTATCTAACCTGGGTCTCTGATGCAAAGCATGTATTCAGCCCTTTCAGTCTTTTCTCCAGGCCCCTGACATGTCTTTTTTTTTTTTTGCTTTTTTGGGTCACACCCAGCAATGCTCAGGGGTTACTCCTGGCTCATCACTCAGGAATTATTCCCGCGGTGGGAGCATAAGGGATGCCGGGGATCGAACCCAGATTGGCCGCATGCAAGGCAAATGCCCTCCCCACTGTGCTGTCGCTCCGGCCCACTTTTATTATGTTGTTTCTTAAATCCCTTTCCTCTCAAACTTTGCTCTCCTAGTAGCTCATCCCACTGTTTATTAATTAAGTGGAAGGAGTGATGTTACCTTTTTTAAAATTTCTATTTAGGCGCCACACCCTGTGGTGCTGAGGGAGTGCTCCTGGCGTTGCTTCGGGGACTGTGACGGAGTCCTGCTGGGTGTTAAACTCAGGTGCCGCATGGAAAGCCTGCGGCCAACCCTTTCGCTAGCTCTGGGCCAGGAGGCTAGTTCTTTGGATTCCAGATTGTTCCCTAGCGTTTCTTACCTAAGCCTGCATTTAAAAGATAGGTGACATGCGCGAACCCCTTGGGACTCACAAAAATGCATAAAGCCTGAATTTGGTTTCTGAGAACAGTCTTGCTGGGCCATCACGCCTTTGCTTGAGAGAACCTAGCAGTCGACTATCCAGTTTTACTTATTAGGATAGACTTTTGGCCTTATTGATTAACATAGTAAAAGATATTCCCTCAGAGTCCTTAAGGAATTGTCTGTGTGAGGGTAGGGAAACTGGATCTGGAACAGGTTTGAAATGATTGTCTTAAGTCTGGATTTGCTTTTACATACATGCATGTTCATTTTCTGTCTCTCTCTCTCTCTCTCTCTCTCTCTCTCTCACACACACACACACACACAAACACAAGCACACACTCATAGGTGCTTTCTGATGCTGGTTTTTGGGCTGCACCCAGCTGTGCTCATAGCTTACTCCTGGCTCTGTACTCGGACCGTTCCTGGCAGGACTCAGGGAACCATCTGTGCCAGGAATTGAACCTGGTCGCGCAGGGCAACATCTTCCCCATATCTCCAGCCCCTACACGTGCCTTAAATTTTTTTTTTTCAATTTTTAATTTAAACTCCGTGATTTACAAAGTTGTTCACGGTACAGTTGTTTCAGGTACTCATAATTCCAACACCAGTCCCACCACCAATGTGCCTATAGGTGCCTTTTTTTAAGCAAAGTCTCATTTAAAATAAACACTTTTGGGCCAGAGCGATAGTCCAGCAGGTGGGGCATTTGCCTTGTATGCGGCCGACCCATATGCAGGCCCAGGTTCGATCCCGGCATCCCATATAGTCCCGAGCACCGCCAGGAGTAATTTCTGAGTGCAGAGCCAGGAGAAACCCCTGAGTATCGCTGGGTGTGACCCAAAAATGCAAAAAAAAAAAAAAAAAAAAAAAACCTTTTAAGATTTCACATGCTGCTTCTTTCCTTTCCTTTCCTTTCCTTCCTGTCCTCTACAAGTATTTTCTCTCAGTTCTGAGCTCTTCAGCCTTCTCAACAATGGCTGTTCTCAGAAAATACTTGGAATTGCCTGAGTGTGACTTCTCAACAATGAAAATGTGTCCAAACATCCAGGCATCAGGAGACTGAGATCACTCTTGAAATTGTACATTTTGTAAATCTGCTTTAGCTGTTTCTCCTCCTAGTAAATTAGAAGCATGTGGAAATGTTCCTGCCTTTTTTTCCTTCTTGGCAGGTGTAACGCTTCAGGCTTGTGAGTGTAGGCCCTGCTCACTCTCTGGTCTTCACCAGCACCTGACTGGGCTTCTCTGGGTAAGGAAAGCCTCAGGAACTTTTATACTTTTATTTTATTTTTTATTTTTTTTGCTTTTTTGGGTCACACCCAGCAATGCTCAAGTGCTACTCCTGGCCCTCCACTCAGGAATTTCTCCTGGCTGTGCTCGGGGACCATATGGGATGCCAGGGAATCAACCCAGGTCGGCCTTGTGCAAGGCAAACGCCCTACCCGCAGGGCTATTGCTCCGGCCCAGCCTCAGTAACTTTTAGCTTACCATTTTCACAGCTCTAGATTGATGGTTTGGTCCCATTAGCATTAAGAAGTTATACTTGGTTCACTAGCCTCAGAGGAGTAGATTTTCTCCAAAAAACAGGAATATTTTTTCTACCTTAAATATTGACAGAAGACTTTTTATTACTTAAGAAACTACTATTTTGCTTAATGTTTTTGGGGACTTGGAATTATGCCAAATCTGATACATATTATTTGTAAATTTATCTTAGACTTTAATGAAAGTACTAGGCTAAGTTTTGTGTGTGTTTAATTTTTGTATTTTATTGAGGCATAATTGACATTAATTTCAGATATATAACATCAGTTACTGTGGGATGTGGACCAGTTTTGAAGGAATATTTAGGACAGCATTTTTTTTTTAAAATTGTTTTCTTGACTTTATTTTTTTTCCTGTTTGAGGAACTTCCTGTGATTCTTTCCTGGAATATTGGTCTTTCCATGTGGAATCAATTTAAAATGTAAAAAAGGGTATTTACTCATAAAGTCTGTTTTTTGTTGTTTTGCTTTGTTTTTGGTCTGGGGACACACTGGGCTCAGGGACCGCTCCTGGCTCTGTGCTCAGGGTCATTTCTTGCCCAGGGTTACTAGGGATGAAACTGGGTTTTCCACATGCAAGGCAAGTGCCTCAATTTCTGTATGCCCCTCTCGCCCTGGGTTTAAAATTTAGAGAAACGAAACACTAACAACAATGAACTCAAGTCGTCTTTTCTTTGAGGCTCTCTCTTAATAAAGCAACATTACTAGTATCAAAAATGGTGTGTTTTCTGGTCTGATGTTATTAACTTTTAAGCTTCTCTATCCTTTGAACAATTGAAGGAAATGGATTTTTTTATCCAGAAGTATTTTAGCTGTTGGTATTTTTGACCCTTTTTATTTCCTTTCACTCCTAAACATTTGCCCCATTTTGTCTTAAGAACTCCCCTTCTGGGCCTGAGATAGCCCAAAGGACTGAATACATGCTTTGCATGTGAGAGACGCTGTGGTCGAGTGATGCTCTGTATGTGGGAGTCCATGTGTTCCGTCCCCAGCACAGCAAAACAAAGTTTTTTGGTTTTGTTTTTACCTTTTTGGAGGGTGGTGGGAGGGGGCAGGTGTTGAGCCGCACTCAGCTGTGTTCAAGGATCATACTGGGTGCCAAGATCTAACACAGCCACACCCAGTCGTATTCAGGGGATCTTATGGGGTGCCTGGATCACCCTTGTGCAAGAAGTGTCTTACCGCTATACTGTCTTTCTGGCCCCACTCTTTCCTTTCTTGATGTTTGAGATACTTTGCTCTCCTGGTTTACTAGATCACTTTGCTCTTGGTTTAATAGATCTTTCTTTGGGGCTCAAGTCATAGATTGCTAAATGTGTCCTAGATATTTGTTTTGTTCCTGCATCAGCACATTTTACTGTGTACATTTCTTTTTATTTTTTTCTTTTCTTTTTCTTTTTTTGCTTTTTTTGAGTCACACCTTTCGTACTTTTTTTTTTTTTTCTTTTTGAGTCATACCCAGCTATTCTCAGGAGTTACTCCTGGCTCTTCAATCAGGAATTACTCCTAATGGTGCTTGGGGACCATATATGGGATGCTGGGGATTGAACCCAGGTCGGCCGCATACAAGGCAAATGCCCTACCTGCTGTGCTATCGCTCTGGCCCCTTACTGTGTAGATTTCTTTTTTTGGGCTGGGGGAGCCAGTCCCAGTGATGCACAGTGGTTAGTCCTGCTGGTGCTTGGGGAACCATATAGAGATGCTCAGAATTGAACCCTGGACAGCTGCGTGGAAGGCAAACTCCCTACCTACTATATTCAGGCACCCGTGTACATTTCTTTTTCTTAGTGCAGAATCCTTTTTCTTTTTTCTTTTTCTTTTTTTTTGGTGTTTGGGCCATACTAGGTGTTGCTCAGGCTTACTCTTGGTTCTGTACTCAGATCAGTTTTGGCGGGGATTGCGGGACCTTGTGGGGTGCAAGTGCCCTACCCACTGCGCTCTTCTCTGGCACTCCAGAATCCATGATGAAAATTTTTATTTAGATTGTCTTGAAAATTTGGAATATATCTGGCGTTTTTCTCTCATCCTTTTTTCATTTAAAAATGACTATATAAAAAAAAATTAAGTTTTGTGAAAGTTATTTTAATAGTATTTCTTTTTTTTTTTTTTTTTTTGGGTCGCACCCGGCAATGCTCAGGGGTTTCTCCTGGCTCTGCACTCAGGAATTACTCTCGACGGTGCTCGGGGGACCATATGGGATGCCGGGGATCGAACTCTGGCGGCATGGACCGGCCCGCGTGCAAGGCAAATGCCCTACCGCTGGGCCATCGCTCCGGCCCCTTTAATAGTATTTCAAAGGATCCTGAAAGAAAGGGCAACAGTTTGAAATTAATTTGAGTGAGGGGGAGTGGGAGAAGAAGGTAAGACATATAAATAAAATGTTTTGAAGAAAGTCCTGTCTTTAATCCATATGCTATGGATTTATACTCCCCTGATAAATGACTTTAAGTTAGTATATAGTGAAGGAGAGGTAGAGTCCCAAGTATAAATAGCTGATGCCTCAGGGATCAACTATTAAACAACAGATGGAATTCTGTTGTTTAGAACTGGTTAGTCACTCTATACCTCTCTGCCCTCAAAGAAGAGAGTCTGAGACAGTTACACCCAGGCATCATGAAGATTGAATGTGTGGGGAGGATGACTTTCTCTTGGCTGCATATGTGTTTTCTCAAGTGGTCTGGTCTTCCTGCTGTAGGCTGAGAATGAGAAGCTGAGGTGTGAAGGTGTAAGCTACCACGAGACTAAAATGAAGATGCTGAATGGGGGGCTATAAAATAGGGCCAGTGTTTCTAGAAACCGTTTTATTCACACACTGGTGGTCAGGGAGATATTTCATTTGAACACAGTTTTCTTTCATTGTTCAATCTGCAGGGTCCTTTCAGAGTAGTTAATAACGGTGCCACCACAGACGGCAGCTTCCTGACAGAGCTAATTTTGTGCCTGTCAATAAGTTGCCCCTGCCTTCTTCCACCTTGGTGTGATTTCTGGTATTTTCAGTCCCTCAGTCAGTAAGTAGTCTGCTTCCCCTTTTGCTCCCTTTCAAAATTGCCTTCACAGAACAGCAAACAGTCTTTTCACAACATAAATTGACACATGTGAATTTCTCTCCCTCTCTTCAGTGGTTTTCCATTGCACTTAATATACAACACTTGAGGAAGAAGAACAAATACTGGGTGATCTCACTTATCTGTGCTATATACAGAAACGAAAACAAGGGGATGGAAAATACTGAATTAGTACAAACCGTTGACCTTTGATTGCAAAACTGAGATCACCAGGCAGTGAGGGGAGGGAAGGCAAGAAGGAAGAGGTGGGCTAGAGGCGACTAAGCACAGAGGTGGAAGGTCGGGAGCACCTAGGCTGTGGGGAAGGTGCAGTAACACTGTCCAAATCATCAGCGTTAACACTCATGTTATCTAAACCACAATAAAAAGGAAGATTAAAACCCCAACACTTGAATATAGCTTACAGTGCCCTCCTCACGCAGCCACCTCACACTCATCCTGTGATCTGACCTTAAGTCCGTTGTACTGGCTTTCTACTGTGGAAATGGCTTCTACCATTGGGGGGGTGGTGGGGGGAATGGTGCCTAACAGAAACATGCTGGGGATCTAGGGACTGCTCCCAGCCATATTCAGCCAACTAGACCAGTCCAGAAGGGTCAGTGCTAGTGATGCGGTGCTCAGTCCTAGTGGTTCTGTGTTAGGCCCCATCAGGGCCACACCCAACACTGCTCAGGGGTCTCCAGGGCTTGACCACTGGTATATCTGGGGGAGCTCCAGGGCTCCACCAAGGCAAGGCCTGGCCTCCAACCCTCTGAGCTATCTGTTTTCTACCATTTTTAGCCTCAGGGACCACACATGGCCATTCCGTTTTTCTAGTTCTTTTTCCTCATGTCTTTAGTCTAATTCCTGCTCTTTTGTTCTCTTTCAGTTTCCTTTCACATTCACCACTATTTCTCAGACCGTTACATCATGAAAGTGTGTGTGTGTGTGTTTATTAAATGTCTTTTCTCCACACTCGTTCCTTAAGGTTAGGGAAGCACATCTGTTTCAAATTTGAATAATCCATTTTTAGAGCAGTGCCTGGAAAGTTATAGGCATTGTTGAGTGGATGCTTGATACTTGGACGTTGGTCTGTTCATCTGGCCCATTCCCGACACTTCAGCTGCCCCACCCCACCCACCCCTTGGAAAAATTCTCTTATAAATTAAAATTCTAATATGCTTTTAAGTATAGTCTTATAGGCCTTAATTAATTGGATACATATTTTATCTGTTTTAAAGATATAACTGTATTTTTGGGCCATTCGGAGTGCTTGGGTTGGTAGCAGGCATTAGGTGCGTGGGATGAAACCCAGGGCATGACACATGTTGGGGATGAATCTCCCACCCCCGGAGCCACAGCCCTGACCCGGAATGAGCAATTTAAATGGCTAATGTTTGCTATATTGGGATTTGCAGTATACTTTTAGTTGCAGGAGGACTAAATAGATAACACTCTTTTTTTTTAATTTGAGAAGAGGGAAAGGCTTTATTGCAGTGTGCAGTCTGTCTGTTCTTTGTCTTCAAGGAACGTTTGTAGAGGTAGGAGAAAGTTCAAGCATCTGTGTCTGTACGTTTATGGAAAAACACAAATGGGGGCTAAGGGGACGCCCCCATTTGTGTTTTTTCCATTAAAAAACCTTCAAGGGGCCGGAGCAATAGCACAGTGGGTAGGGCGTTTGCCTTGCATGTGGCCGACCCAGGTTCGATCCCCAGCATCCCATATGGTCCCCCAGCACCACCAAGAGTAATTCCTGAGTGAAGAGCCAGGAGTAACCCCTGAGCATCGCCAGGTGTGACCCAAAAAAGAGAAAAAAACCTTCAAAAATCTGGAGTGTCTGATCTGCATGTTAGAATTTGGGTTTTGACCCTGGACACTTCCTGGTCCAGTGCACCAACCAGGAACAACCTCTGAGTAGTGAGCAGGAAACTGCCTCCGAGTCCGGTGAAGGATGTCCCACTAAAGCAAACAGAACAAACAGGAAAGCAAACACCAAAGTGAGAGCGAGTATCTGATAGAGTCTATGTGGGTCTTGAGAAAAACAGCAGAACTCAAGATAAACTGACTGTTGTCATTTTGGTGCATTTCCTCCTATAACGTAAATCACTATTGTTCATAGATCCATATAGGCGCTTTCAAGGTAATCACGCTGGAGTGGAAGGGACGGAAAGCGTCTGAGTGCGTGTCTGCTTGTTCCTTCCTGCACAGAGTGAACCATGAGGATAGTTGTGTGACTCAGCTTTCCGGGCTCAGGTTACCTAGTCCTTAGCGTCCTCTCCTGTTGTCTTGTCCGCAGTTTCTCCTCCCCCTTATTACGTCATCTCTCAGTCTTGAGGAATTAGCTGCAGTGACCATTCTGGATGGCCAGCATATCAGGGTTTGAGGAAGGTGTAATAAATATCAATTAATTACTCCTGGCAGTGCTCGGGGACCATATTGGATGCCGGGGAATCAAACCAAAGTAGGCTGTGTGTAAGGCAAACGCCCTATTCACTGTACTGTCTCGAGCCCCTCAATTTGCTTTTTACAGAGAATACAATACAAAGGTATAGAAGATCTGGCACTATTTTCCTAATTCATTTCCCAGAGCTACCAGTTTCAACTCATTTCTAGACTAACAAAATATACACATATATTTTTTATAGTACTAAACGTTCAACCCAAGATCTCATACATGCAAAGCAAGTTCTTTTGTTTCTTTTATTTATTTAGTTTTGGTTGTTTGATACAGGCTGTTTTACAATTAACTAGGAAGATGGTGATAGCATAAGGCATGTAGAATATTGACACATGAAATGTACTACGATTATCATCTTTCTACTTCCCTCTTCCCATTTTGTGTAAGCGAGTCTCCTCAAATAAAGCTGCTGAATCGCATGTATTTTGGCATGTGATAGGTGTTTCCAATTATTCCTCAAGAGCTTGTAGAAATTAATTTTAAACGACTTATTCATGAGTTTTATGAGTATAATATTTATTGTATGCAAGTTTTTTTTTTCTTTTTTGGGTCACACCCGGCAATGCTCAGGGGTTTCTCCTGGCTCTGCACTCAGGAGTTACTCCTGGTGGTGCTCGGGGGACCATATGGGATGCCGGGGATCGAATCCGGGCCGGCATGGGCCGACGCAGTGCAAGGCAAATACCCTACCCGCTGGGCTATCGCTCCGGCCCCAATTTTATGCAAGTTTATGGACTGGAGCGATAGTATAGTGAGTAGGGCGTTTTCCTTGCGGGCTGATCCTGGTCTCCAAGCACTACATGTTTAACATGTGCAGTGACTTTGGGGATCAAACCCAATGCCTTACACTTGCAAGGCAGGCGCTTTTAGACACTGAGCCAAGTCCCATACCTTATTTCCTTGTTCTTGTTCATTTTTTGTTTACTTTGTAGAAGTAGATTTGCCCAGTCTGAAAGGTTAAGGTTTTTCATGTTTCTTATCTAATTACTTACTCTACAGAAAAGTTAGCCGAAAACCAAAAATCAGTTTAATTAGAAAATAAATTTGGAAAAGGACCAGAAAGGTGGTGCAGCAGGGAGGATGTTTGCTTCACATGTGACTGATGCAGATTCAATCCCTGCCACTCCATATGGTCCCCTGAGCCCTGTGAGGAGTGACTTCTGAGCAGTGCAGCCAGGAATAAAGCCCTGAGCACAAGCAGTAAGAAATAAGAGCTATACCGATGGTGTCAAACAGAAAGGATTTTTTTTCTTTTCATCTTTTTTATTTTTCTTTTTTGGGTCACACCAGGTGGTGCTCAGGGGTTACTTCTGGCTCTGCACTCAGGAATTACTCCTGGCAGTGCTCAGGGAACCCTATAGGATGCTGGGGACTGAACCCAGGTTGGCACATGCAAGGCAGAGCCCTCCTCACTGTACTATCACTCTGGCCCCCAGAAATGATCTTAAAACAGCAAGAAAAGCTGTGTTCTTACTCTTTACATTATTTAGTTAGCAAATGTCCTTCACTCTCTTTGCTATTTAGTTTTGATTCTTCTTGTGTGTGATTCTTTGACTTTGCCATTTTGTTCTTTTTACCTAGAGACCAAATGAGAGGATCGATGCGGTATCAGAAAAACCAAGAGAAGATCCAGTCCTGAAAGAGGAAACCCCAGTGAGTTGTTTCATTGAGTACTGTCTAGCTACAAACATGATATGAGAAGACGAAAACAGTGATTATAAAGTGTGACACGTTTGACGTGTTGCTAGTTACATACTTCTTGAAGAAGTTATTTTAAAAACGTGGCTTAAGAGGTAGATATTTTTAGGAGTGGTATAGATAGCTTAGAGGGCTAGAATACATGCTTTGCATGCTCGACCCCCGGGGTTCAGTCCCTAGTGCCACATGGTCTCCTGAGCACTGCCTAGCGATGCCTCGTGATAGCGCCTTCTCCTCAAAAAAGGGAAGTATTTTTTGGCGAATTCTTTTTTTTTTCAAGACCATAAATTTTTTCAGCATGAGGGTACCCCAAACACTACTCCGGGGATCTCCTCCAAGCTCTGTATTTGGGGGACCATATGGTACCAGGGATCAAGCAGGCCTTCTCTGTGCGAGCGTGCACTTATTATTATATGTTGAGCTATCACTCCAGTTCCCATTACCGTTTTTGTGTGTTTTCATTTTGGGGGCTATACCTGGCAGTATTCAGGCTTGTTCTGGCTCGGTGATCAGGGGTTACTCCTAGCAGTGCTTAGGGAACCATATGCCATGTGTAGTCCTGGAAGTTGAACCAGGGATGACTTCACGGCAAGGCAAGTGCCTTAACATCTTTCTTTGACCCCAATTACCAATTTTAATAGAGTCTGTGAGGGGGGGGGCTTTTGGGCACTGCCCATCTACTCCCCATCTCTGCCCAATAACACTGCTTGTGAGCTACTCGCAGCCTGGTGCTTGGGAGACCAAGTGATGCCAGGGATCAAAGCAGACTTGTTTGCACACAACACGACTACCTTAACCACTGTACTCTCTCTCTGGCCCCCAGCCCATTTTCTACATTTGGAATAGGGCTCGTTGTTTTCCTTTTCTCCCCTTCCCTTTGTTAAAGATAAGCAGTTATCAGAAAATGTGTAATAGGAAATAGATTCTACATGGTTAGCATGTTTTATGTACTTTGTATACAATTTCTTTTACAGAGTTTTTCTGCTGATATTTTCTAACTTTTTGTTATAGGCTCAGCCAGTATTATCTTCTGTTCCAACAACAGAAGTGTCTGCTGGTGTTAAGTTCCAGGTTGGCGACCTTGTCTGGTCTAAGGTGGGAACCTATCCTTGGTGGCCTTGTATGGTTTCAAGTGATCCCCAGCTTGAGGTTCATACCAAAATTAACACAAGAGGTAAGAAAAATTGTATTATTAGAAATAAAAGCAAATCTTAAATGTATGTGGATATGAGAATGCCCATATAATATATAATTAGGTACCAGTTACTGTCATCTTAGCAAGCCGATACCCTTCACGAATGATAAAAGGCCTTGGTTTCCATTTTAACACTCTGCCTTTGTTTCATCATCTCTTTCATACCTTTTTTCTCTCTCCTTTTTTTTTTCAAAGACCTTAATCTGACTGACCTTTCATAAGCATTTCAAACGAAAGCAGATGGATAAAGTAATCATCTTTCTTATGTGAACTTCAATGGCAGTTGGGCCAAGTCTTTATTTATTTTAATTTTTGTCTCACACTGTCTGTGCTTGGTGGCTACTGGGGTGTTACCCTGGCAGTGCTTAAAGTGCTGTGCAAAGTATGTGCTCGGCCCTGTTCAGTTATTCTCCAACTACTATCTTGCACATAAAATGAGTCTTTTGCTTTTCATGGTTTTGTAACATACTTTAGTCATTTAAAAAAAAATGGTGAGCTGGAGGAATAGTACAGGGGCTGAGGTACTTGAACTTGCCTTGCTTGTGGCCAGCCAGGTTTCAATCCCTGACATCCATATGGTCACGCGAGCCTGCTGGGAGTGATTGCTGAGCACAAAGCCAGGATTAACCCTGAGTACCACTGGGTGTGACCCAAAAACCTAAAAATGAGATAAATATATATTTAAATACTTCTATATTGTGTTATGCTTCTCTATCAGTTACTACTTCTTTGTTTTTTTAAATTGAGGGGCTGAAGTGATGGTACAGCAGGGAGGGTTTCGCCTTGCAAGTGGCTGACCCAGATTTGATGCCCACCATCCCTTATGGTCCTCCGAGCACTGCCAGGAGTGATACCTGAGTGCAGGGCTGGAGTAACACCTGAGCATTGCCGGTTGTGACCCCCGAACAAAACAATAATAATAAGATAAAAATAAATTGATGTAATATGACATAGACTCCAGGTGCACATTATAAATTTATTTTGAACACTTTTTTTTTTGCTTTTTTGGGTCACACCCAGCAATGTCAGGGGCTTCTTCTGGCCCTTAGCTCAGGAATTACTCCTGGCGGTGCTCGAGGAGGACCATATGGGATGCCGGGGATGGAACCTGGGTCAGCCACATTCAAGGCAAACACCCTACCTGCTGTACTACCGGTCTGGTCCCTGAACACAAATTGTTAATACCAGTAGTAATTTCATCAGGAACTTCTTTGATTATTGGAAAGTTGAAAAACTCAGAGACTGTTAATAGTTTTCCATAATTTTCAATTTCATAAGATTCGATTTTTATTCTTCTAAAAATTCTTAAAATTGGGGCCGGGTGATAGTCCAGCGGGTAGGGCGTTTGCCTTGCACGCAGCTGACCTGGGTTCAATCCCGGCATCCCATATGGTCCATAGCACCGCCAGGAGTAGATCCTGAGTGCAGAGCCAGGACTTACCCCTGAGCATATCTGGGTGGACCCCAAAAAAAAAATTCTTAAAATTTAAGGACCAGGATTTCCAAGACTATTAATGGCAACAGTTTCAAGCAAACAGGCTTATAACATCATACTCTCCACCAGAGTGCCTCTTCCCCTCCCCCAATCTTAATTCCAGCCCCTCTCTCCCTCAGCATGTAAGCTCACTTCTGTAGCTCAGTTTCAGTTTTGTTCTTAGAAACGAATACTGTTGGTTGACTTTTTTTATGTTTTGAAGTGCCAAGAGTTCTTTTTTCACTTTGAGGAAAAACTTGCCAGGTGTTCAAGTTCAAATAATCTCAGTTTTTCTGGTGGTCATCGTGAAATTGGTGAGGTCACCCTGCAAATCAAAAAAACCTCATAAGTGCTTTTCTCAAGATATTGATCGTACTTCATTATGCAGAGTGCTCTGTACATATTTTCCATTTTATCACGTAGAATATTAAAACAATGTATTCAAGAGTTGAGATTCAGTCAAATTTTACTGCTGTATTGAATATATTTAATAAAACACATTTTGGAAAAAGTGCCAGTTTACTATGGTGAAGTTTGTGACATTTTTATAATTTGGTGCCACTCATCGCCTTCTTGTGATAGATGCCAGTAGATGTGTCCACCTTGCTCTTGCAGTACTAAGCGCAAATGAAAAAGTGCACGTATTAAGTGCATAGTGAAAAAGACCCTATCACGGTATTATTGTAAAGATGGTTTTTTACCTCTCTGTGTACCTAATAGAGTCTCAGTGGCCTTTCCTCCTCTAGGTTTGTGTGTATAATTTTTGTGTATGTTGAAGCAAGGTTGTTTTGGAGCCATACTTGTCAGTTCTCAGGGGTTATTCCTGGCTCTGCACTCAGGAATTAATTCCTGGCAGGGCCTGGGGCCAGATGGGATCCCAAGGACAGAACCTAGGTTGGCTGCGAACAAGGCAAGCACCCTACATGTGATCTATCTCTCCAGCCCCAACGCAAGATAGTTTTTGTTGAAACTTATTTAGAAAGACGTGAAGGGAGGAAAAGTCTGGAAGTGTGTATTCAAGAGAGAACAACAGACTTCTCAGAGCAGAAAGAGCAAAGAGACTATCTTCCGTTCATCATCTATTAGCTCGAGCTGGCACCAGTAATATCTCCATATGTCCTGTCTCATGCTGGTAGAGCCCAAGGGCATCTGCTTGCTCCAAAAACATAAAGAGCCTCAAAAAATTATATTAGCTCATGGGAATGACCTAATATAATTGTTACTGGTATTTGGCATATCAAATATGACACGGGCAGCTTGCCAGGCTTGCCGTGTGGATGGCATACTCTTGTAGTCACCTCTAAATACAGCATTTATTGATGAACCGCGTGGCCACTTGCGGCCACAAGCCGGGCTGTAATAGGCTCGTCTGCTGAGTGCAATACATGTTCAAGAGTTAACATGGGTGTGAAGGACCTATGGCTTTTACATAGCTAGAAAGCAGTTCCAAAGGACTTGGTGTCTAGAAGTTTTCTTCAAGAAACTATATAGTCAGAATCACTTGTAAAAAGGTTTGAGGCAAGAAAAATAGTCTGATCAAGGTAAAGAAAACCTGATAGTTATAGAATTTCTGATCTTTATTATCTTAAAACTTGTGCACATTTGAATTATTTGCAGTAGAATTTACAGTGAATATTAGTTGTGTTATTTGGTAGCTATTAGATAATATTTTTGTTCAATTCAGAATGTACATATTTTAATACAAACAGTAGTAGGGAACTTGGATTAGATTCAGGATTTTGGCAAAGTGTATGCATATGCTCATGTTTGAAATTATTAACAAGAATTTTTACTTGCAGGTGCCCGGGAATATCACGTTCAGTTTTTTAGCAACCAGCCAGAGAGGGCGTGGGTTCATGAAAAGCGGGTACGGAGTATAAAGGTCATAAACAGTATGAAGAGTTATTGGCTGAAGCAACCAAACAAGCCAGCAATCACTCTGAGAAACAAAAGGTAACAGCAGCTTTATAGTTAGGTGAAAGGGGTAACTAGCAACCTAAAATCAAAAGGTAAAAATAACCTATTAATATTACCAATAAGATACAGTTATAAAGAATTAGAAGATTTTTTTCATAATTGCTAAACGTTATTTTTTTTTAAATTTATTTAGTTTGCCTTTTTTGGGTCACACCCGGCGATGCTCAGGGGTTTCTCCGGCTCTGCACTCAGGAATTACTCGGCGGTGCTCGGGGGGACCATATGGGATGCCGGGGATCGAACCCGGCCGCGGCATGGGCCGGCCGTGTGCAAGGCAAACGCCCTACCCGCTGGGCTATCGCTCCAGCCCGGTAAAATGTTACTTGAAGGAATTGTTATAAACACTTCCGTTTTAGTAATTTGTCAGTGTTTCTTGTCATTAAAATATAATAACCTTATTAAAAATGAACTGTCATCCTGATCTTGTGTTGGGTTCTGTTTTGATTGAATCAGTGCAGCATGAAGGCAAATGCCATCCCCACACTGGACTATTGCTCCTGAATTCAGCTGAGATTTGTTAACTCTGCCTATTCATTTATTTATTTATCTATTTATTTATTTATTAATTAATTTATTCATTTATTTATTTATTTGCTTACTTATTTATTTACTTATTTACTTGTTTCTTTATCTATCTATCTATTTATTTGTTTGTTTGTTTATTTATTTATTTTTCTGTTTATTTTTTGCAAGGCAAACGCCCTACCCGCTGGGCTATCGCTCCGGCCCCATGTACATGAATGTTGAGCTTGCCTGATTAGCTAACTCATGCAGCAACTTCAGTGTAACCCCCTGGGTAATTCTTGTCATTGTTTGGTCATGTTACATACCCTGTTTTTAGAGACTTGTTCTCTATGATCAACCCTGGACATAAACATCTATAGAAACTGTGATTCGGGTGTTTGTGTTTCCTGCTACATTCCTGCTTTCCTGGGTCTTGTCAACTTTCAAGACATTCTCCTCTCTTTTGGATGCCCTGTGTACATTATGAAACAAACTGGCAGCAAAATTCTAACTTGCCCTTTCTGCCTTTCAGCTTTGTTGTGGTCTCCAGTAGTATCCCTGACTCTTATTTTGGGGCCATGCTCAGTGGTGCTCAGGGCTTACTCCTGGCTCTGTGCTCAGATATCACTCCTGGCGGGGCTTGGGGCACCATAAAGGGTGCTGGGCTTGAACCCAGGTAAGCCTCTTGCAGGGGGCTTGAACCGGGTAAGCCTCTTGCAGGGCAAACAGCTGTCTCTCGGTTCCCGTTCTTAAGGTGTCATTTTAAAACTCTCGATACTGTTCTTGGCCACTGAAAGTAATCATTTCTGTAATTTTTCTTTCCTTTGCTCTCATTATGTGAAACAGATGTGGAAAATTATGAGTCTAGAATCATTTATTCTACCTAAATATTTATGTACAGTTGAAAAGATCAATAGACTCTCATGTAAAACACTTTTGATTTAAATGTACCTATTGGATTCTAGGCATGTTCTATAAAGCCCATATTTTTCTTATTTTAAAGATTGGAAACCCCGGCCTCAGAGAGAACGTGCTCCAGTGGGACATTGGCATTGCCCATGCAGAAAAAGCATTGAAAATGACCCGAGAGGAAAGAATAGAACAGTATACTTTTATCTATATTGATAAACAGCCTGAGGAGGCTTTATCCCAAACAAAAAAGAACGTTGCCTCTAAAACTGAAGTTAAAAAATCTCGAAGACCAAGATCAGTGCTGAATGCTCAGCCAGAACAGACCAATGCAGGTGAGGCGCCCTCCTCGCTCTCGAGTACTGAGAGTCGGAGACAGAGCCAGAGGCGGCACACCAGCGTGGACGAGGAGGAAACGCCTCCTGTGAAAATCGCCTGGAAAACAGCAGCAGCAAGGAAGTCCTTACCAGCTTCCATCACCATGCACAAAAGGGAGTCTGGATTTGCAGAAGTGTAACATGTCTCCGGTTGTGAAAATTGAACAAGTATTTGCTCTTCAGAACGCTACAGGAGATGGGAAATTTATTGATCAGTTTGTTTATTCAACAAAGGTACCTTCACAAGTATTTTTTTAACTAGTCAACTTTGGCATTGAAGCTAAAACTCAGGATCACAATTTAAATCATTTAGCCTTTGTAGCCACTGCATTTGAAATATTCATTTACTCTCTTTACGATAGGGTGAAAAGACGTAATAGGCAAGGGGCTGTGTTTTTCGTTCGTTTATTTCCCCCTCCCTCTTTTTGTAATATCCCCATCTGTGCTAGATTAATCCTAAATCATGCAGCCAAAAATTGGACTTAACTCCCTAAAGTCATGGAAAAAAACTGGGAACTTTGCCTGTTTCTAGCTTGTATAGTTAGTTTTTCTTGGTTGCAAAATGTTCTTCTTTTTAAATCATTTTGGAGGGTTTTTTGAATTAATCATTGTATTAATTATGACTACTGATCAATATTTTAGGCTTTCATTGGTATGTGATATCTAAATGCATATTAGGGAAATATTCTAACTATGTTCTGTACCAATTAACTGTGGAAATAACTCCTTCAAACAGTATCTCCATCCCTCAGCCCAGGCCCTCCATTTGGGAAGCGTACTACACTTTAGTTTTAAGACTTTAAAGTCCTTTCATAACTTTTTTTTTGTTTTTGCTTTTTGGGTCACACCCGGCAATGCTCAGGGGTTTCTCCTGGCTCTGCACTCACGACTCACTCCTGGCAGTGCTCGGGGGACCATATGGGATGCCGGGGATCCATCCTGGGTCGGCCACATGCAAGGCAAACGCCCTACCCACTGGACTATCACTCCGGCCCACCTTTCATAACATTTTTAATATTAATCCCTATATCTCATCACTGTTCTTCAAACCTATACCACAGGCGTGAGCTTATAATTCAGCTTAGTAGCACCTCATGGATGTATACTTTCTTTTATATTTTATATTTTTTGGGGGCCCCGGCCGTGCGCCGGGCGGACAAACCCCCTGCCAGCAGCCCACCCGTTTTTTTTTTTATTTATTTATTTTTATGTTTTATTATGCCACCGTGAGAAATACAATTACAAAGAAGTTCATGTTTGGGTTTCGGTCTTACAGTGTTCCAGCCCCCATCCCTCCACCAGTGCCCATTTCCCACCACCATGTCCCAAATTCCCTCCCTGCCCTAGCCTGCCTCTATGGCAGGTTCTTTATCTCTTCTCTCTCTCTCTCTCTCTCTCTCTCTCTCTCTCTCTCTCTCTCTCTCTCTCTCTTTCTCTCCCTTCTCTTACACACTGTGGATTACAATACATACATTTAGAGGTTATCATGTGTATCTTTTTGCCTGTATTCAATGCTCAGTTCTAGGCTGGTATTATCACCTTTGACAATTATTAGCACACTGTTCCCTTCTCCGTCTTACCTAATCTCTGACTCCCACACGTTTGTGGTAGATTCCACCTTTGACAAGACCTCCTGATCCATGTTTTGCCTGACCTTGGATATTGGTTTATGCAAATAAATGCATCATTCTATATCTGTCTTTTTCCTTCTGGCTAATTTCTTTTTTTTCTTTTCTTTTTTTTTTTTTTTTTTTTTTTTTTTGGGTCACACCCGGCAATGCTCAGGGGTTTCTTCTGGCTCTGCACTCAGGAATTACTCCTGGCTGTGCTCGGGGGACCATATGGGATGCCGGGATTGAACCCAGGCCGGCACAGGCTGGCCGCATGAAAGGCAAACGCCCTACCCGCTGGGCTATCACTCCAGCCCCATCTTCTGGCTAATTTCACTCAACACAATCCTCTCCATGTTCATCCATTTTAGGCCCTCGTTTTTTTTTTTTTTTTTTTGGTCACACCCGGCAGTGCTCAGGTGTTACTCCTGGCTCTGCACTCAGGAATCACTCCTGGCTGTGCTCGGGGGACCATATGGGATACCGGGGATCGAACCCGGGCCGCCATGGACCGGCCGCATGCAAGGCAAACACCCTACCCGCTGGGCTATCGCTCCGGCCCCCTTGTTTATTTTTTTAAGGGAAGATATCACACCTGGCAATGCTCAGGGGTTACTCTTGTGCACTCAGGAATTACTCCTGGCAGTGTTCAAGGGACCATATGGATGCCAGGGATTGAATCTGGGTCAGCCACAGACAAAGCAAACACCCCACCCACTGTATTATCCAGCCCCAGATGTATACTTTAAATAATCGTGTGTTTTTCCCCCTACTATAGACTTAGGCACGTAAGAATAATTGACTAGGGTCGGAGCAATAATTTAGAGGGTATGGTGTTTCCTTGCATGTGGCCAATCTCATGGTCAATCCCGACATTCCATATGGTCCCTTGAGCACTGCTAGGAGTAATTCCTGAATGCAGAGCCAGGAGCAACTCCTAAGCATTGCCAGCTGTGGCCCAAAAAGTAAAAAAAAATTGACTAGAGATACGCCTCATATATTTTTTCTTGGAAAAGGTTTGAAGATCCTGTATTAACCTGTTTCTGCCTGTAGGTACATCCAATTGCAGTAAGGCTAAGCCATTTGGAAAAAAAATTATTATAATCCCCACTCGGTTCTGCTGATAGTTCTGAATAGTAACTGAGTATATTGAATTTTTTTCCAGTGCAAATTGACTTCATTTATGGAGCAGATTTTATCTGCTTTTGGATGTACAAATCAAACTTTGACACCCTTTTCTGAAGAATGGGTCAAATTCTAAATAAAACCTGTTTCAAATGAAGATTAAAAATGCATACTCTTTATTTCATTGCATTAAAAATATATAAATGAGATGAAACTATAATTGTCCCTGCCTTTTGTATGCTCCATATTTGTTGGATGTGCATTTTGCTCCCCATGAATGGTGAATTTCTCTATATACAGACATTCTGGCATTTAAGACATGTTGACATTTTTGTCTGTATAAGGTAGTTTATTCAAATAAAAATGATTGGCTTTTCTCTTGCTGTGGTGTGAGTAAAGCAAGTTTATTCACAGTAGACCAGGAAATGTTTTATTTTTATAGATAACTTGCGTTTAGGTGCATCTTTTAGTGATTTCCATCATCTGGACTTAGTTGGTTGTTTGTTTTTAGCATATTTTTTATTGTTCATTTTAGAATACATCTTTTTTTTTTCTTTTCGGGTCACACCCAGCGATGCTCAGGGGTTACTCCTGGCTCTGTGCTCAGGAATTACTCCTGATACTCAGGGGACCATATGGGATGCCAGGGATCGAACCCGGTTCGGCTGCATGCAAGGCAAATGCCCTACCCACTGGACTATCGCCCGGCCCCTAGAATACATCTTTTTTTTTTTTAACATTTTATTATACCACCGCAAGATATACAATTACAATGCTGTTCACGCTTGGGGGTTTCGGTCACACAGTGTTCCAGCACCCGCCCTCCACCAGTGCCCCCCAGCCACCACCCATGTCCCCAATTCCCTCCCCCTTCCCACATCCTGCCTAAATGTCAGGTTCTTTAGCTAGAATACATCTTAATGCCTGAATCGAATTGTTTTGATAATGGCTAGGAAAATAAATTAACTACAATCAAAGATCACAGAAAATTCAAGCAGGGACTGGGCAGATAGTACAAAGGGTAGGGTACTTGCCTTGACTGCAGCCAACCTGGGTTCTATCTGTGGCATCCCATATGGTCCCCTGAGTATCACCAGGAATGATTCCTGAGTGAAGAGCCAAGAGTAACCCCTCAGTATTGCTGGGTATGTCCCCAAAACAGAAGAGAAAAGCAAAACAAATTAAAGCAAATTATGATTGTCTTCAGTTACCTTTAGAAACCTAGGACGGTATTGTCTAATAATTAATTGTATCTTTTCAATTTGCCTTATTTTGAAGGGAATTGGTAACAAAACGGAAATAAGTATCAGGGGACAAGACAGACTTATAATTTCTACACCAAATCAGAGAAACGAAAAGGCAACTCAGAATGTATCATCTCCTGAAGCAGCATCTGGTCCTACAGGTGGGTATAGATAATGACTATATCAGTTTTCAGAGGTTGCAATTCTGTGCTGTAATAAATATTGACTGTTGGGTCCAGAGTGATAGTACAGTGGGTAGGGCATTTGCCTTGCACACAGCCATATAGTCCCCGAGCACTGCCTGAGTGCAGACCAGGAATAACCCCTGAACATTACTGGGTGTGACCCAAAAAACAAAAATTAATTAAATTAAAAAATAAATACTAAGTTTGTTCCCAGGAAAATTATTTTCAAAATACATATTTAAAATAAGTGAAATTTTTCAAATAAAACATGAATAGTTATAGGGGCCGGAGCAATAGCACAACGGGTAGGACTTTTGCCTTGCACGCAGCTGACCCAGGTTCGATCCCCAGGCATACCATATGGTCCCCGAGCACTGCCAGGAGTAATTCAGGATTTTATTGTTTAACTGTTTCAGACAGTCATTAAGAAAAGAGATATCAACTAGTTTTATCTATTTTAGGAGAAAGGAGTTTGGTTTATTTTATTCTTTAAAAAAATTGGGGGAATCTAAGAACTGACCAATTAATTTTCTGGGAAGCTTAAAGCCTGCTGTAGTAATTTTGAACCACTCTTAACTCAGGCACTTATGAGTAAATATTTTTTGTTTTTATTTCTGTTTTGAAGGCCACACCTGACAGTGCTCAGGGCTTACTCCTGTCTTTCTGTTCAGAGATCACTCCTGGTAGACTTAGGAAATCATATCAGGTGTCAGGGACGGGTCGCTGTATTTAAGGCAAATGTCCTACCTTTTGTATTGATTCTCTGGCCCCATAATAAGTAAATATTTTTTGCGGGAAATTTTAACTAAAAAAATTTCTTATTAATAAAGCAAAAGGAAAACAGACATTATCATGAGATTAAATGGATTGGCTTTCTTTATTTTAAAAAAATACATACCTATATTCTTACATAAATACAGATATTTATATAAGGTGGGAGTTGTAGGAGGAGGAGAAATGGTGGCAGAGAAGATCGGAGGTATTATTTCCTATCTTCTGATAGAGATGGGGGTATAGCAAACCTTTCTCCAGAACTGAGTTGGGAAAGAAGGCTACATGAAAGAAGAGGAGTTGTATTGCAAACCATAATGCTCAAAAGAACAGAGAGAGAAAGAAAAATGTCTGCCATAGAGGCAGGCTGGGGGGTGCCTCTATGGGGGCTGGAAGGAAACTTGTGGCAGGAGGAAAATGGGACATTGGTGGTAGGAAATGTGCAGTGGTGGAGGGACAGGTGTTGGAACACTGTATAACTGAAACCCAGTCATGAACAGCTTTGTAATGGTGTAACTCACGGTTAGGCAATAAAAGAAATTTAATTTAAAAAAGAAAAGGAGGGGCCGGAGCCATAGCACAGCAGGTAGGGCGTTTGCCTTGCACGCGGGCTGACCTGGGTTCGATCCCTGGCATCCCATATGGTCCCCAAGCACCATCAGGAGTAATTCCTGAGTGAAGAGCCAGGAGTCACCCCTGAGCATTGTCGGGTGTGACCCAAAAAGCAAAAAAAAAAAGAAGAAGAGAGAGAGAGAGAGAGAGAGAGAGAGAGAGAGAGAGAGAGAGAGAAAGAAAAGAAAAGGCATGGTGCCAGAGCAATAGTGCAACAGGTAGGGCACTTGCCTTGATGTGGTCAGCGCAGGTTTGATCCCCAGCATCCCATATGATCTCCCAAGCCCACCAGGAGTGATCCCTGAGCACTGCTAGGTGTGGCCCAAAAGCAAAAAAAGAAAGAAAAACACCAAAGGAAAAGATAGGGAAAGGAAGAAAAAACAGGAGTAGCGGTCCAGAACCAGATTTGCATCTGTGACCTTCCATAATAATGTGTTAAAAAAAATACAGTTTCAGGGTGAGAGCTCAAAATACTAAGGCTTGTGCAAGGTCACGGATTTGCTTTCCCACCCCCAAGGCCCTCCGCACCCCCTTGTGTGCCCTGAGTGGCCTCTTAAATCTTACCAGGACAGTGCTGGTAGTTTATCAGCAACCACCAGCCTTAGCACTAAACTCTCAGGCCCACCCGGCTGACCGTTGGGAGCACTGAATTGCTGCAGGCCTCATCTCCACAGTGAAATGGTAATGCTGAGGGGACAAGTCATGGGCCTTTGCGCTGAATAACCATAACTAAAAGTGTTCCCTTGTTTGAGTATTGAAAGACTCTTTGGCCTCAGCTCTTCATGGTTAGGTACATCATTGTTACCTTTCTTTACACTAAACTGTTGGTAATATTCTGAATTTAAGTGTGATATATAGACTAGAAAGATCTTTTCTTTTTTTTTTTTGGGTCACACCCAGCAATGCTCTAGGGTTACTCCTGGCTCTGCACTCAGGAATTACTCCTTGCGATACTCAGGAGACCATATGGGATGCCAGGGATTGAATCCGGGGTCAGCTGCATGCAAGGCAAGTGCCCTACCCGCTGGACTATCACTCTGGCCCCTAGAAAGATCTTTAAACATCTTTTCATCTAGGGAGAAAATAAATTTTTCACATACTACTAGACTGGTTTTAAATATTATTCATTTACCTTTAATGAAGATGAAAGTATTGAACACTTTGGGCTATAGAACTCTTTTCTCATATATTATTTTCATTATAAGAGTTTAGTTTCTGCTATGAATTGCCTTTTCCTTTTTTTAAAGTGAAAGGCAAAGTAGAAGACTTGAATTCACTTTAAAGTCATTTTTAAAGTCATTCCTTCCTTAGGTAAGCATTTATAATATTAAATTATTACCTTAAACTAATGAAATTAAAATATGTGGCACTATCCCCTCCTGACCCTTCCAAGTAAAATTTCTCAATATTACAAACAATATTAGAACCTTAATTGGGGTGAGAGTGCTCCAAAACTTTGACCTTGTTTTAAATTTGGTTACCACCTATGTAATTTGGCAATAATTAACCACAGTTCAAAATGGTTAATAAGCACATAGCTTCAGGGGCCGGAGCGATAGTCCAGTTGGGAATAGTTTGTCTTGCATGCGGCTGACCCTGGTTTGATTCCCTTGCATCCCATATGGTCCCCCAAGCACCACCAGAAGTAATTCCTGAGTGCAGAGCCAGAAATAACCCCTTAGCATTGCTGGGTGTGACCCAAAAAGCAAAAAAAAAAAAAAAAGAAAAAAAGAAAGAAAGGAAGGAACGAAGGAGGGAGGGAGGGAGGAAGGGAAGAGGGGAGGGAGGGAGGGAGGGGAGGAAGGAAGGAAGGAAGGAAGAAAGGGAGGAAGGGAGGAAGGAGGGAGGGAGGAAGGAAAGGAAGGAAGGAAGGAGGGAGGGAGGGAAGGAACGAAGGAAGGAAGGAAGGGAGGAGGGAGGGAGGGAGGGAGGGAGGGAAGGAGGGAAGGAAGGAGGGAAGGAAGGAAGGAAGGAAGGAAGGAAAGGAAGGAAGGAAGGAAGGAAGAAAAAAAAAGCTTCACTTGTTGAAAAGTGTAGAGGAGAAACTCGTGTGCTCCCTTCAGAACCAGTGACCTCATTATCTGAGTTGGTGGTTTCGACTAGCAGGAATTCTTGAGCCTTTTCCTAATGATTATTTGGGAAATACAAAGAGTATGTTGTACTGCTGTTTGTATGATATGAAGAATTGTATTTGCATTTATGCCAGATTTTGAAGTTGTTTTCCAAATCAACTGGAAGAGATTCTCACCTCTTCTCTTAAAAGATAAATACAATACCTGTTACTTAAAGCATTAGAATTTTTTGTATTTTTCAGTTAATTTAAAACAAAATATTACAGTAGATCAGCTCTTACCTCTGCATTATGAAAATTATATTGTCAACCTCAGCACAAATACAGATTTCGATCCCTGGCATCCCATATGGTCTCCCGAGCACCGCCAGGAGTAATTCCCTGAGTGCAGAGCCAGGAGTAACCCCTGAGCATAGCCGGGTGTGACCCAAAAGGCTAAATAAATAAATAAATAAATAAATAAATAAATAAATAAATAAATAAATAAATAAATAAATACAGATTTCTTTGTTTTAAGGAGTTGTATTTTTTCTTATTCTGGTAGGCCCTTAATTATTGATTATTTGAGGGTATTGATCTCGATATACTCAGGTATCAATAAGGATAGTCTATCTGCTCTCTTAATAAACATGTTTATCAGTCTAGAGGAGCTAGATTAAAAAGCCAGTGATGTCATTTGTGACTTTTCTGTTAAAATGGTTACTGGGTCCGGAGTTGGTAGTGCAGTGGGTGAGGCGCTTTGCCTTGCATGCTGTCGACCTGGGTTCCATCCCTGGCTTGATCCCTGGAGTGATTTCTGAATGCAGAGCCAGGAGTAACCCCTAAGTTTTGCAGGGGTGTGCCCCCTTAAAAAAATTGATTACCCATGGGTTAGAAACAATGTATTATTATCCAAACTACCCATTTCTCCAAAACAAAAGTATTAAATTCACTCTTTGTTTTGGCTCTAAGCTGAGACAGAAGCCAAATGCAAATGTACAAAAATAATGGAACCAGAAAAATGTCAAGGTTGATTTGAAGGTTTTTATTGAAATAGCTTCTGCCTGATCTTAGAGGTTTTAATAGCTTTCCTGTGCGAGTGAAGGTGATTATTATCTAGAAGGAACCATTGATGTGGTCCAAACACTGAAAAAATGGAGAAGAGCCGCACTGAAGGGGTCTTCCTTCTCAGGGTCCCAGAGAGAAATCATCCCTGACTTAGTGTTCTTTCAAGTTGTGGTCTTCAATTTAAGTATTATCCTTTCCAAAAAATGGGGTCTATGTGAGTTTCTTCTGTTTACTTTCAAAGAATTATACTGTTTAAGAATCTTAATAGGGGCCAGAGCGGCTAGTCCAGCAGGTAGGGCGTTTGCCTTTGTGCGGCCGGCCTGTGCTGGCCCGGGTTCAATCCCTGGTATCCCATATGGTCTCCCAAGCACCGCCAGGAGTAATTCCTGAGTGCAGAGCCAGGAAAAACCTCTGAGCATTGCTGGGTGTGACCCAAAAAGCAAAAAAAAAAAAAAAAAAAAAAAAAAAATCATAATAGCTTCTTGCTTTTCTATTTACCATGAAAAAGCTTGATGATTTGATTCAACTGGGTTTTCCATGATTGTTTCTTGAATAGAACAAATACCTTAATACACAAGTTAATAATTCTGCATTTTTGTGACTTTCCTATTTTTTTCCTTCAAGTGAAGACAATACAACAATCTAAAACATGAGTGTACTAAATACTGTTAAGCATTTTGCATATAGAGTTAATTTAATTTCTTTGGGCTCTGCCCCATGGACCCTGGATGGTTGATGGTCTGACATAGAAAAAGACTGGGCCCCCTGGGATTAACCCAGAGCCTGGCAAGCTACCTGTGGTGTATTCAATATGCCCAAAACAGTAACAATAATGGACCTCATTCCCAGCAAATGGAGATGTTACTGGCATCCGCTCAAGCAAATTGATGAACAATGGGAAGACAAGTGATACAAGTGAAGTGATACAAGTGTAAGATACAAAGTGTGTAGTACTCTGGCCAGAGCGATAGCACAGCGGGTAGGGCGGCATTTGCCTTGCACGCGGCCGACCAGGGTTCAATCCCCAGCATCCCATATGGTCCCCGAGCACCGCCAGGAGTAATTCCTGAGTGAAGAGCCAAGAGTAATCCCTCAGCGTCGCGGTATGACCCAAAAAGTAAAAAAAAAAAAAAAAAAATGTGTGTAGTACTGGTTGGACATATAACCAGTGATTCCCAAGGTTGACTGGCTAATGAAGTCATCTTCACCTACGCCCTCAATTCCTTTGTCTTTTATAGTAGATGTATTGTGCCTTATAAAACTAAACTGTGTCTCTGCCAGAATGGTTTTATAATTTCAGTCCTTTCTCATTGATATCATTTAGAGTCCTTTTTGAATTCCAGTCTTAATCTATTAGCCTTTACAGTGTGATCTATAAAATGCTTTACGTGTTCCCAAGTAATAGCTTTTTTTTTTTTTTTTTTTTGCTTTTTTGGATCACTTCGGCGATACTCAGGGGTTACTCCTGGCTCTTTGCTCAGGAATTACTCCTGGCGGTGCTCGGGGACCATATGGGATGCCGAGGATCGAACCCAGGCCGGCATAGACCGGCCGCGTGTAAGGCAAACGCCCTACCCGCTGGGCTATCGCTCCGGCCCGAGTAATAGCATTTTAATGATTTATAATTGAAGGTAATAGATAACGAAAAGACAGAGAATGTGGCCAAATCTAAATTGCATAAATATCAAGGTATCCTTAAATGGTTTTTATTTGCTTGTCTTTAAATCATCTCAGGCTCAGTAGAAAAGAAGCAACAGAGAAGATCCATTAGAACTCGTTCTGAATCAGAGAAATCCACTGAGGTCGTGCCAAAGAAGAAGATCAAAAAGGAGCAGGTTGGCTTCCTACCTATAGAGAGTTAGAACATTGTCTTTGTAACGTTGTTGCTTCTATTGGTACCCTAAAAGAAAAAGGAGCTTTTCCCACACTGGGTTTGCTTTCGGACTGTCCGTGCTTCTGCTCTGGCGAGCTCCAGTCCCCAATTCTAACACACCATCCTAGGATTCTGCCGCAGCACATTTCTCATGGGAAACAGTCAGCTTCCGACACTGGGAAGCCAAGTGGTACAAACTCTTAATTCCGCACATTTATTTTGGAATTTCTGTTATGAACATAATGATTTCATGTTTTTATGATTTTTATTTGGAGCTACTGTTGAGTTCCTTTTTAGTTTTTATTTGAACTGCTGTTTTATACTATTTTTATTTTTAACAAATCAAGTTTACTTTTTAAGAATCATATTTAAGAAATAGATAATCATAGATGGTCTGGGTTTTCTGTCAGTATCAGATTTTTTGGAATGATATTTTCCCAGGATGACACTTATTTATTAAGTGGTAACATAATATCAGTTAAATACTACTTAAGAAACAGAGAAGAGGTATTAGACTGAAGGGCCTTAAACACGTGTAATAATATTAAATTATCTTTTCAAAGAAATTTTCAAAACCATTTCTCCTGTAAATTAAGTTCACTATAGACTTTTAAAATTTTCTAAGTCAAAAAATTATTTCTTTTTACAGCACAGGTAGATATTACTTTTAAACTTCTGAATATGGGGCCAGAGAGATAGCACAGCCGGTAGGGCATTTGCCTTGCACGCAGCCGACCTGGGTTCGATCCCTGACATCCCATATGGTCCCCCGAGCCCCGCCAGGAGTAACCCCTGAGCATCTACAGGGGTTAGACCCAAAAAGCAAGAAAAAACAAACTGAAAATTCTGAATACTGTTAGTTCCAATAAGTATTTCTTTTAAAAACCACTTAAAATGGAAGAGTATGAACTTTTCTATTTACATTTTCAGTAATGATTTTAAACATGCAACTTTAAAAGGTGACTTTGTGGGTGTACTATGGTATCTTCAAGCATCTAAAACAATTTTCCCAGAAATATTTAGCTAGACTATAAGTAGTATACAGGTTTGTCATTCATTTATTGTAACGTTCATACTTAGGAAATTATATTCCAAAAAATCTTAGCTCTTGGAGATCTACAGTATTGATTACCAAAATGAAGTTGTGATTTTGCCAGCTAGTTCCTGAATTCAGCCTGTGACCAGTCAATTTAAAATGAATAAGCACTATGGCTTCTGAAAATGGGACAAATTGTTAATGCCACTGTGTTATACTTAGTAGTAGAACAATACCAGTGATTGTTTAGAAGGTTTTATATTTGTATTATTAATTGTATCTTATAAAAGCGCTTCTGTTGTATGTTTTTTACCTGTTGTAAAAAAAATAAAAACATTTTTAAAAAGCTTAGAACAGTCCTTTTTAAATATTTACAAATGTGTTTCAACATGCATATTCACCACATTTTAAGAAAATATAACATTCAATAGTTTAAACCACGAACTACTTCAAAGAGCATTCCAGTGATTCAATCCTCAGATTGCCACGTGTTTTACATAAACAGAATAACTTCTGATCTCACTCTCCTAATGTAGGATCAAGACACTGTTCATAAGACACTCAAGAAAGTGCTTTTGCATATCACAAGCTTACTTTCTTAAGTTTGTACTAGCAGCAAAAGTATTGAGCTTCCAGCTGTTGGGAGCCCTGTAGCACTCTCTGCAGAGAGGCCCCGATTCCCAGCAACTTAGCTGAGTGCAGGCGTGGAAGGGTCTTAAAGTGGCGTGAGTTACATTAACCTGAGTATCATAGTAAGTAAACATTTATCCTGACATCTTGGGGGTGGGAGGGGTTTATAGCAACATTGGGGCTGGTTGTAGAAACAGCTGCTCTCCTGCCTCCCAGACATTGAGGAAATTATTCTTGTGTTCTTGGATTTGGTGGGAATAGTCTAGACTAGAGAGCATGTGGCTGTGTGTTGACACCTGGTAGTATGCAGTACAGGCAGCTCGGATTTCGCCCCACCTGACCTTGCGACCGAATTTTACCCAGAAAATGGGTCTGAGTTTAGATTTCAGATACATTAATCAATCAGTCATTATTACTTAGATTGATGAGAGTATTATTTTTCCCTCTGTTGCTTAAAACGAAGAAGTTCCTTTGTTAATGCTATATTTTTCTGTCCAAAACAGGTCGAAACAGTTCCTCAGGCTACAGTGAAGACTGGATTACAGAAAGGTGAGTTATTACAATGTGGCTTTGCATTTTCTTGATTAAAATAAATTTTAAAGAATTATTTGTACTTTATGTATTTTTGTTTGTCTCTGTAAATCATCGTTGCTCTTCAGTCAATAATTTGTGTGAAATTGCATTATTCCCTGTTCGTGTGTGTGTTTGTGTGTGTGTATGTGCGACTTTTAGAGTTAATTTTATTCCGTACTTCCATGTGAAAAGTCATTTGTTTTGGTAAATTGGAGAACACCGTGTAGCCTTGATACTATTTCCGACTTTTCTCCATAAGATTCTGGGATTTCATTTGTTTATATACTAGGGATGTGACGAATCCACTTTTTTTGGTATTCGACTGAATACCGAATAGTAGCTATTTATATTTGTCAAACTGGACAATGACAAATCAGACACACCTGATTAAAAAAAAATCTTGCCATGTTTATTTTTTACAGTGCTGTAAAATCTTTTTGTAAATTAAAGTGATTCATAGCATATTTATGGCCATTATTAGATGACCTATGCAAATCTATTTGAGATATGCACAAAGTTTAAGAAACCTTAAACTTATTAACTGTATTTTCTGTGTGCAATTTGACTACAGTTACAAACTCCATAGCATGATTCGTTGCGTTTTTTTTTTTTTTTTTTTTTTTGGTGAGATCATTCAAACTGTATTTAATACCTATAGTTTACTCTGGGCAAATTGCATTATTAAAAAAAAATAAATAAAAAACACCAGCCTCTCTGCATTCTCGGGGGAGAAGTCTGCAGCGATGGTCTCCGTGGAGATCCTCAGCAGAACTGAACAGCCTCTCGGAGGGAACACTGCTTGGCGGAGCTCCAAGAAAAGACATCGCGATCGCTGCGAGATTAGGAGGCCTGATTGCGTTGTGTTTCCACCATTCCACAGGGTCGGCGGACCGGGGAGTGCAGGGCTCTGTCAGATTCAGTGACAGCTCCGTCTCCGCAGCGATTGAGGAAACTGTGGACTGAGATTCCTGTACAATTTCATCCCAGAAACTCCAGACTTGTAGTCTCCATGCAAGATTTCTTTGTCGGCGGCTCGATAAACAGTTTCTTTGTTTTCAGTTTTGATTTGCCAATCATCATTATTGGCATTTTCCTGCCTGGTTTCTTCTTCAAGACTCTGAACAATTGCTTTAACATTCAAATGATTTTTTTTTTTTTGGTCTGAGCTGGATGGGTACAGCTTAAATCATGGGTTCAGCCTAAAAAAAAACCACCATAACTTAACTGATCAATTTCAACATGGACTGTTTTTGGTTTTTGGTTTTAAAGCGTCATTAATGCACATCTACAGGGTTTTGCCAAACAGCCCAAACTGTATACATTACAAATCACTAAAAGCTCTTTTTTTTTTTAATATTAGTGCTGTTTTCATGGAGAACAGCATGGCAGCTGTCTTTGGCAGCCTGTCATTTTTTCTAGCATTTTCAGAAATTCATCGGAAATGGCGGTACCTGTGTTCCCCTTGAAAGCCTCTCAGTGCAGCGCTCCTGTTCCTCTGTTAAAAGCTCCTGTTAATCCAGTGATCTTGTAGGCCAAGGAAATATTTTGTGGTGGTGTTCTGGGTCCATACACCAGCAATGAAGGAGATAGATTTGTGTACTTGTGTTTTTTTCTGTTTTTTTTTTTTAATCAGCGTTAACATGGGCAGGCACCCTCATTTTTAGATGTAAGGAAACGTTCAGTGAAAAACTTGTAGAATGGGATGTGATAACAAGGTTCCAGTTATCTGAGCAGTCTAAAGGCCCACATCCTCCACCACAGAACATGGCTCTATACCAAGTGCTGCTCTCACTCAGCCTGTTGCGGATCTTCGTGGCCTCAGGAGACTCGTTTCTCCGGTGGTCTCTTCTGGACTGCACACTTCCACCATAGCTTGCTGGGCTGATCTAGATGTCTGTTTGTTGTATGGAGATTTTGGGGAAATATCCAAAACACAAACTGTGGTTTGAAATATTAACCGTCTCCTTGGTTCCTTGATATTCACCGTGCCTGATCTGCACATTTCATCGTGGCTGTTTCTGTATAGCCTATACCGCATTAGCCCAAGAGATTGTTGCTTTGTAACTTTTTGCACTATTGTTTTGGCTGGATTTGTATTACACACAGTTTTAAAAAAAAAAAATTCCACACTATTCTCTGCCTTTTTTTTTCCCCATAATTATTCCTTCCCGTACCAATTCCGCATAGAGGCCTGTCATCCAGCTCTTCGTGATTTGGCTGCACTTGAACATTGATTGTCCGTTTCCAACCCTCAGCAGTGTGCCTCCTAAACGGCATCACCTCTGTAGATGTGCTGCAGCACTTGTAATGGTCACAATAAATTCTACTTCACAAAGGAAGTCTCAGATGAACGATTATGAACATCACAAACTTATTTGGGGGGGCAATAATCAATTGAATTGCAAATTTTGGGGGGAAAATGGCACTATCCGTGTGCGAATCGAATACAAATCAAAGATTTGTCACATCCCTAATAAAAAAAAAAGATGGAGATGTCTCTGCGACCATATTTGTAATCTACACAGTGTGTTGGGTTCATGTCTTCCCCCCCAAATTGAATGGTTCTTTGATTGCTCCAAATCAATCAGCTGCCCTGCAGCTTTGATAGAATCGGGTTTTAGGTTGGAATTTGGGCTCTGTTGTATGCATATAGCTTTAGCGAAGGAGTACTGAATTAAACAAATGCTTTAACAGAGAAGCTGTAAATTAAATCACTCCACTGTCAGAAAGCTCTGCAGCTTCTGAGGTTTGGCTTGTGACTTCAACGTTACAAAGAGAGCTGTGTTTTTCACACTGCAGATGAGTTTGGGGAAAGAAACTATTCTGCCACAACAAAACAAAACAAACAAGAAAAACCTTAGGCACTATTTTAGGATTAATTTCGGTGTGTTGTATTAAGGTGCCAGCGAGATTTCAGATTCCTGTAAACCTCTAAAGAAAAGGAGTCGCGCCTCAACTGATGTAGAAATGACTAGTTCAGCATACAGAGACACATCTGACTCCGATTCTAGAGGACTTTGTGATCTGCAGGTAAATATGGTCAAGAATCTGGGCAGAGTGCTCACATTCTTGCTTTGAAAAATCAATAACACGATGCATTGCCTGACTTATTTGGTGAGATCAAGGAATTTTGAGGATATGCATGGAAAATAGATGATCTTGGTTAGTTTGTAACCGATTGTTATCTTAAGTTCACTAATCCCTTATGTAACAAATGTTTCGTTGTTGTTGTTGTTTGTTTTCATTTTAACCACAGCTCCTCACAAAACATCAGGTTTTAGACAAAAAAACAAAAGATTGCATCCAGGTTTTACTTGAGCAAGTCTTAAAAGGGGTTTTCATGAGAAGAGCTTGGAAATTGTTTTGTTTTTCTTGAAAATGTGCTGTGTTTTCTATGTAGGTAGGCTTTGGAAAGCACGTAGATAGCCCGTCGGCCACTGCAGATGCAGGCGCTTCCGATGTGCAGTCTGTGGACTCAAGTTTTTCGAGAAGAGGCGTTGGAATGAGTAAGAAGGACTCTGTGTGTCAGGTAGGCCGGTACCCTGTCCGCTCTCAGGAACAAACTGCTTTAATATTCTGTCAGTAATGCCCTGCTGTTGGAGAGGACAGCATCTCCCAAGTTCGGAGCTTTTCTTCCCTTTGACTTGAAATACTTGTTATTCACAGGCAAGTACCAGTCTTCCTTGTAACTTGTTGATTGGAAAGAAATAGCAGGCTTAAAAATGCATTGCAGGGGCTGGAGTGATAGCCCAGTAGGTAGGGTGTCTGCCTTGCACACGGCCAACCCAGGTTCAATCCCTGACATCCCATATGGTCCTCCGGGCACCACCAGGAACAATTCCTGAGTGCAGAACCAGGAGTAACTCCTGAGCATTGCCATGAGTGACCTAAAAAAGCAAAAAAAAAAAAAAAAAAAAAAAGTTAGCTTTTTTTGTCTCTGCATCTGTAACCGTTCCTGGCAGTGCTCTGGAATGGGATGCGTGATCATACTGTTTTAGCCACAGGCAAGGCAAACACTTTATCCAATGTATTATCTTGATAAAGTGTATTATAAGGCCCCAAAGTTGTTAACTTTTTAAAGTGTATATTTATGTAACCTTTCTGAAAAAAATGCTGCTTGCTTCTATGAAGAAAAGTCGGAAGTGTACAGATTCCAAAGAAGAAATGGTAAAAATTCAAGTATATTTTTTTTTTAGACTTTAAATCTTTATGCTAGGGCGATAGTCTAGCGGGTAGGGCGTTTTCCTCGCATGCAGCCGACCGGGTTCGATCCCGGCATCCCATATGGTCCTGTGAGCACCACCAGGAGCAATTCCTGAGTGCAGAGCCAGGGGTAACCCCTGAGCATTGCCGGTGTGACCCAAAAAGCAAAAAAATAAAATATTTATGCAATACAGGGTCTGGAATTGTCATTCATTGGTTCAGAGAGCGAGGGACAAGCACTAGGAGTATTTGCATTGTCAGGATACTTGTTAGGAATGCAAATTCTGGACGCCAGCCCAGACATGCTGACTCAGGATCAGGGAAGCGAGGCCTTCCTCCAGGTGATTCTCTGTTGAAGTGTGTACCTGCTGAAGTGTGAGGACCCTGCTTTTTGCCATGCTACAGATCTGTGAAAGCTCTGGTGACTCTTTGATTCCTTGTGAGGGAGAGTGCTGCAAACATTTTCACATGGAGTGCCTGGGACTGAAATCACTGCCTGATGGAAAGTTCATATGCAAGGAATGTAAAACTGGTAAGCTTACGTATTTTGATTGATAAAAAAATTATGCAATTTTGATTGATATAACAATTATGGTGTGCATTGCCACCATCTTCCATGACATCTGTTTTTCTTACCACTTTTATCTCATCCTCCTTTCCCAATTAGCTTCCTAAGATTGAAGAGTTGTTAGCAATGTTTTGTTTTGTATTGTCTTTTTTGGGTCACACCTAGCTGTGCTCAGGGGTTACTCTTGAGCACAGGAATTACTCCTGGCGGTGCTCAGGGGACCATATGGGATGCCTGGAAATTGAACCCAGGTCGGCCACTTACAAGAGTCCCAACCCGCTGGACTCTTGCTCCGGCCTCTGTAAGTACTTCTTTAAAGGATTTTTTAGAGCCAGAGAAATAGTTCTGCAGGTTAAATGCATGTTTTTGTTGCAAGACACAAGGTTGAGTATGACATGGTCCCATGAGTACTGCTACCCCCCCCAAGCAGAGTTGGGTTGGACCTGCTCCCCTCAACCCCCAAAATAAACAAAGGATTTTTACAATGTAGCCAATTAAATTTAACATTCTTAGAAAATCTACGCAAATCTTGTATTTCCTTTTTTTTTTTTTTTTTTTTTGCTTTTTGGGTCACACCCGGCAATGCTCAGGGGTTACTCCTGGCTCTGCACTCAGGAATTACTCCTGGCGGTGCTCGGGTGACCATATGGGATGCCGGGGATCGAACCCGGGCCGGCATGAGCCGGCCGCGTGAAAGGGAAACGCCCTACCCGCTGGGCTATCGCTCCGGCCCCCCAGTATTTCCTTTAATTTTTTTCTAAAGCATTAGATGAAAAGGGCTAGAGAAATAATACAGCAGGCAGTCGTTTACCTTGCATTAGGGGACCTGGAGTTTGATCCTTGACCCTCCATGTGGGTCTTTGAGCCCACCACGGGCAGTACCTAAGCTCAGAGCCAGGAGTAACCTTTAGCAGTCCTGGCTGTGGGTCAAAAAAAAAAAAAAAAAGGAAGGGAGGGAAGGCAAAAGACTTAAACATTTTTTTAACTATTAATAGTTAAAATTTTCACTTATAAAACAGATGCAAAATGAAAACCACCTGGGTTCGCTCCCGGCATCCCATATGGTCCTGAGCACCGCCAGAAGTAATTCCTGAGCAAAAAGCCAGGAGGAACCCCTGAGCGTCGCTGAGTGTGACCCAAAAAACAAAATAAAGAAACCACATTCCCCCCACATTATATGAATGCTTATTAAAAAACTAATATTAAGAAATGTTGATAAGGGGCTGCAGACATAGTTAGCGGGTAGGGCGTTTACTTTGCATGTGGCTGACCTGGGTTTGATTCCAGTATCCCATATGGTCCCTTGAGCACCATCAGGAGTAACTCCTGAGCATCGAGCGATGTGACCCAAAACAAACAAACAAAAAAGTTGATAAGAACAAAGAAAAATAGAAAACTAATAGAATTGTGAAAATATTTGAAGAACAGTTGGGTTCTTTATATATTTTAGATATCAAATTCTTGTGACATACTTTGTTTGCAGTTATTTTCCATTTTGATTTTGTGGGTTGTTTTTCATTTTGTTCTTTTTTATAGTTTACAGACTGGCCATTTATTCAATACAATATTACTTCCCTGTTCGGTTTCAAACAGCACATACTTAGTTTTGTTTTGTTTTTTTTTTTTTAGCACATACTTAGTTTTAAAAAGGCAGAAAAGGATTAGAGTTATCACTCTAATAATAGAGTGCAGTGGGTAGGGTGTTTGCCTTGCATGTAGCTGACCCAGGTTCAGTCTCTGGCATCCCATGCTGTCTCTTGAACGTGTCAGGAATGGTCCCTGAGCAAAGTGCCAGGTAAACCCTGATCACCACTGGGTGTGGTCCAAAAAACAGAAATAAACAGGCAGAAAATTAGAGCTAGATGCATACTTAGATTAGGAAAACAATTTTTAAATATCACAGAAAAGAATAAAGAAAATAAAACTTTAAAACATGTTTAAGTGGGAACGTTTCAAAAAATAAACATGTTGTATTTTGCGTATTTGTGTTTTTCCCCATTTTTTCTGTACATTGACTTTCCTGTCATTTTGCCATTTATGATTTGCTGCATTAGAGCTGCATATCACTTGTTAGTATTTGACATTTATTACTAATTATACATACAATAAATAAAATCTTGTGAAGATATTCTAACATAATTTGGGATCATTTTTACTTTTGTGAGCACCTTAATTGAATTAATTTTAGTATAAAGTGAGATGGGAGACCTAATTAACTTTATTGCTATAACTCAAAATTAATTATTAATACTTTTCTAGAAAAAGTATGTCTTTTAATATAATCATTTCTTTTCAATGCCTTTTTTGTAAATTAATTTTTTTTTTATAATAGTTTTTTGGGGATGACTCTTTGAAGTCAGTTACTGCTTCTACTTGAAAGGATTATGCTGGGGCGGAGCGATAGCCCAGCGGGTAGGGTATTTGCCTTGCACGTGGCCGGCCCATGCCGGGTTTGATCGCAGGCATCCCATCTGGTCCCCGAGCACCGCCAGGAGTAATTCCTGAGTGCAGAGTCAGGAGAAACCCCTGAGCATTGCGGGTATGACCCAAAAAAAAAAAAAAAAAGATTATGCTTTGGGCCAGAGTGATAGAAAAGCGGGTATGGCGCTTGTCTTATACATGGTGGACCTGGGTTCCGTCCCTGGAATCCCCTTTGGTCCCCGAACATCTCCAGGAGTCATTTCTGAGTGCAGAGCCAGTAGTTCCTGAGCATCTCTGGGTATGGCCCCCAAAACCAAAAACTAAAAAGGAATATGGTTTAATCAGATTTTATTTAATCCACCTTTTTCACCCAATTTTCCAGGACAGCACCCATGTTTTTCATGTAAAGTTTCTGGTGTGGATGTGAAGCGTTGTTCTGTTGGTGCTTGTGGGAAATTTTATCATGAAGACTGTGTCCGCAAATTCCCCACTGCCGTCTTTGAATCAAAAGGATTCCGCTGTCCCCAGCATTGTTGCTCTGCCTGCTCTATGGAGAAAGATATCCACAAAGCAAGTAAAGGTAAAAACAGATCTAGAAAGGGGGAGGGGCAGTCAGGGTGAAGGAGGGACTAGTATGACAATGATAGTTGGGAATGATCATTTTAGACAGGCACTGAGTGTTGAAATAGGTAAAGGGATGTAACTAATAACCTTTCATTATGTGTATTGTAAACCCTAATGCCCAAAAAGAAGGGAGGGAGGAAAGAAAAAGGAGAGAGGGAGGGAGAGAAAGAGAAACGGGGGACATTAGTAGTGGGAAATGTGCGCTGGTGAAGGGACAGATGATGGAACATTGTATGATTGAAACCCAATCATGAGCAACTTTGTAACTGTATTTCACTGTGATTTAATAAAAATTAAAAGGGGCGATGATATTTTATAAATACAGTGGGATCTAAGATTATTTTAAAAAGCACACAGCATTCTCCCTATTTTTTGTCTGTAGCTGTAATAATTCAACAATAATAAGAGATCAAGATTAGTAGAGATTGGGTACTGATTTCAGACCATAAGAAGAAAATTCCCTATGTTCAGAATTGTAAAGTCCCTTAAATAGGTGCTGTCCTGGAGCCCACCATCTCTTCATTATGGATTGACTTGTTCATTGTGTGATAGTGACCTCTAGATGGTTACTGCATCTGGGACCATGTAACACAGCTAAATAAGAAAACACTTGTCCATTACTTTCACCAGCATCACGTGGGGACCCCAACAAATCCAGATCCTGATCTTACTGTATGTCCAACCGATGCCTTACTATCAAGATTTCTTTTCCATAGGTCGTATGATGAGATGTTTGAGATGCCCAGTAGCCTATCACTCTGGAGACTCTTGCATTGCTGCTGGAAGCATGCTTGTGTCCTCGTACATTCTCATCTGCAGTAATCATTCCAAACGGAGCAGTAATTCTTCCTCTGCTGTAAATGTAGGCTTTTGTTTCGTTTGTGCACGAGGTGAGTGTCAAACCTTTTCTCTAGGCTTCTTTCTGAGTTTATTGACCTATTACTCCATTACATTAGATTTTCAGTAATATCTTTGAGAGAGACGAATACCTCCAGTAATTATCCCTCTTACACTTTAAGACATCCAGATAGTTTTGATACCAATTCTTCCATACATTATCCTAAAGTCTGCATTTTAAAACAGCAAAGTTATAGATTATTCTTAGTCTGTTCAGCATCAATAGATTGGTCTCTTCTGCAGAGTTCTCATGGCATTTTCTTCTGTAGATTCTTCCCATGTCATATGCTTTAATACAGACTTTTCAACTGATGGAGATTTCACTTGGAAGATAAATTCATTTATTTTTCAGTTGATTATTTTGCATTTTATCGTGTTGTGGTCTGGCATTCGGGAAGGCCTCCTGGGGTACAGCCAAGACAACATACGTGGTGGTGGTTAAGAGCCAACAGTGCTTGCTTCCGTACTTGCCAGCTGTTGATACTTAAGGATGCCAAGAGATTGATCAGCTGAAAACAGTGTGTCCTAGGGTTGGCGGAGAGGGGTGGGCAGTGATCTTGAGTTTGTGGTAAATATAAAACTTAGTTTAATACAATATAGAATATCAGCTTTATTTTAGCTGTATTGGGAATCAACTAATATCCTTAAATGCAGTTTGTTCTCTCACATTTTCTCTCTTTTAAAAATATCAATGATAAGTTTTCAGAACTGCTTAGTGTGAAATATCTGAAAGGACTTCGGCATGCCAGGCCTGTGAGATTTATTTAGAGTATAGTGAAGATGGTTTTGGTTTACCTTCAGGGAGTCTTAATTTGTTGAAAGTATAAGTTATGTTTTAATAAGATTTATGTACTATATAAATCTTTGATGTGTCTCTTATTTTTTGAAAAGTAAAAAGCAGGGACCAGAGTGATAGTACAGTGGGTAGGGTATTTGCTTTGCATCTGGGCGACCTGGGTTGTTTCCCAGCATCCCATATGGTCTCCTGAGTGCAGAGCCAGGAATAAGACCTGAACATTGCTGGGTGTGACCCAAAAACCAAAAAACAAAATTAATAAGCTTTGTGGGGCCGAGGGGGTAGTACAGTGGGTAGGGTGCTTGCTTTGCTGACCGGATTTGATCCCTGACATCTCATATGGTCCCCAAGCCTGGCCATGAGTAATTCCTGAGTGCAGAGCCAGGAGTAATCCCTGTGTATTGCCAGGTGTGGCCCAAAAACAAAAAGTATAAGGAATGGACAATAAAATTTTAAATAAATGTTGTCTTTTTGTTGCCGCCATAGTCTATACAGTTGATTGTATATATAGCTTTTATTATGCCAGAGACTGGTAGAGAGGGGTTGTCTACCCGTAGAGGGGCAGCAGTGTGCATTTCTAGAGCAATTAGAGCTGCACTCCAGTTCTGCTAGTACTGGAGGGAGGAGGGAAGGAGGAAGAGAAGGAGGAGGAAGAGGAGGAGGAGGAGGTCTCAGTGATTAATGTGCTCACTGTTACAGGTGACAACAGATTGAAACAGTCCAAATTAGTGAGTTTCCACTAGTGTCTTTTCCATATGCTTCTCTTTAGAGCTATGCTTCTTTATGTATCAGCGGTTAATGATTTGTGGCAGAGTATGAAACTTCAGTTTTAATTAGATTTCATTTATTGTACTGGGAAGCAAATAAATAATTTCTATATAATTAAAAAATTAATAAAAAGTATAGAATGGAAATAATGAATTGCCATTGAGTGACTACTTTTGGAGATTTTTAAGCAGATGTGTATCAGGACAACATAGTCTAGCGCATTATATTTTATTCTGCCATTCTGTCGCCTACTTTGCCTCACTAGGTGTGTACATTGTGTGTATGTCCATGTTTGTGTAACTGGGCCAACATTTTTATAACTATTATCTTGTTGTCTTGCTATGGAGCACTTTTTCTGGGGTGAGGGGGCAGCTTTTGGGTCACACCTGGTGATGCTCAGGGTTTGTTCCTGGTTCTGAGCTCAGGGATCACTCTGTCATCACTCCAGCCCCTGGTTCATATTATTAATAAAATACAACCCATACTTCACTAGGTGTTAACCAATCCTTTCTCTTCTTAGGCCATTAAATTGGTTGTTTTCAGTTTAAGATAGGTAGGAAATGTTCCACTGTCAGGGAACCTAACCTTTTCTAGAAACTAGCCATTTTGGGGCTGGAGCGATAGTACAGCGGGAGGGTGTTTGCCTTGCATGAAGCCTGTTTAGGTTTGATCCCGGCATCCCCTCTGTTCCCCGGGCACCACACCAGGAGTGATTCCTGAGTGCAGACCTAGGAGTAACTCCTGAGCATTGCCTGTGTGACCCAAAACCCACCAATTTGTTGGGTTTTAAAGCGCGAGAAACACAGGTTTTAACAACAGTAGCTGTACTTGCATCTTATTAACGTGACAGTCTGAATGTTACTGTATCTAAATGCCTGTTTAAGAAAGCTTGATAAATTCCCATTTATTTTAACTGAAATTGTTTATAGTAAACAAAAATTTTGTTCCACATTTGGCTTTTGGGGGGCAGGGGGCTACACCTGGCGGTGCTCAAGGCTTCCTCCTGGCTGTGCACTCAGGGATCATGCCTAGTGGACTTAAGGGACCATATGAGGTCCTAGAAATTCAGTTCGGTGTGGGCCTTATGGTAGGCAAATGCCCGAAGCTGCACTGTTGCCCCGGTCCTACAGAGAAACTTTATTTCCTTCCCGTCATTCTACAGAAGCATTCTATAGTAGATTAGATGGTGAAACTTGAGAAAACTGTACCCAGAGTTATTTTTTTTAATAAGCATTTAATATTTTTATATTTTAATCATTTAACCATTTCTGTTCTGGTATTAGAAAACTTAGCTTGACCTTGTAAAGGATTTTTCTCATCATTTAAAGTGATTAGGGCGGAGAAGGCGGGCCCCCGCCCCTAGGTTCCCAAGAGGGAACTGAAGAGCCGAGAACCCTGGCATCGCTGGTGACCCAAAAGAAAAATAAATAAAAAATAAAGTGATTAGGATAATTTGTTTCTATTGTTGTTGTAATTGGGGGAAGGGTTGGGTTACTACCAGCAGTGCAGAGGGGCTGTTCCGGACACTATTCGGGGTGACTGTGATGATGCTGGGGCCCTATGTAGTGCCAGAGATTGAGCCCGGGGTCAGCCACATACAAAGCAAGTGCCTCACCTCCTGAGCTAGTCTCCAGCCCTTAGGGTTAGTTCTTACGGATTGAATAGCTAGAATATTTTCAGAATGCTTGAAGATTTAGAGGAACCTGCTCCTTCCCTCTCTTTATGATGTCATGGAAAATATTGACTCATTTCAGTGTTGTATATACTTCAAGTATTTTCTTTCATCTAGAGGGTGGTATAAAATAAAAATCATATAACATTTCTCTCTTTGTAACAGTAATTAAAAATGGAGACAGTAGACTAATTTCTTGTTTTATGTACAAGAACACTAAAACCTAATTTGTCTGATTTAGAGATCAGACCCAATTTGTCTGTTGTTAGAGAAACCCACATTTATACCTGATCTCCCTTATTTTTAAAGCCTTTATTGTATATAACTTGGTTTTTTCTCTATTGACGCCAAATGAAGCTGATACCCACATGAAAAAGTAAATGGTAACCCTTTTAAAAATAAAGTTCTTTGAGTTCTCAAAATGATGTCTATAAAACTTGGAATGATTTGTATTTTAAAGATTCAGATTATGGGGGCCAGAGTGATAGCACAGCGGGTAGGGCTTTTGCCTTGCACACAGCCCACCCATGTTTGATCTCTGGCATCCCATATGGGATGATCACGTGGCCACCCACCTACAAGATGGTCAGACTTCCTTGTAAAGACCCTGAAGGAACGGTTTGAGGCTCTTCATATTCCTGAATCAACCAGATGCCATTGGGCTACATTGGCACGTGATAGGGTCCAATGGGAATGTTACTGGCGCCCGCTCGAGCAAATCGATGAATAACGGGATTCAAGTGATCAAGTGATCCCATATGGTCCCCTCAAGTACCACCAGGAGAAATTCCTGAGTGCAGAGCCAGGAGTAACCTCTGAGCATGGCTGGGTGTGACCCAGAAAGAAAAAAAAATTCAGATTATTTTATACTAACCACTAACTGGGGAAATTTTCCACTGATTTCACAATTCCACAGTTTTAGGAGTGGCAACTAGATTATGAACTTAATTAAGGGTATGAGGGAGGAAGAGAGAGAAGTGGATGTACAGATAGTTCAGAGAAGAGCTTACATTTTTTTCCAAATAGAATAACTTTATTGGTAGAGCAAAGGGACTGTTTTTAATAGTGTCTTAAGTTGCTACTCATTTTATATCATGACAAAGGAAATACTTAAGTGATTTTTACTACCTTAGTGAAATTAAACTTTTATGATTCTTCTAGTCTCACATATCTCACTGCTAGGAAAAACTTCATTATGATAGGAAACCTAGAATGTGACTATGGCATATTTCAAGATATGAGTAGAGAAGAGACTCAATTCTGCCTTTAAGTGCTACTTAATACGTCGAAGGCATATCAGACTCTGCCTGCTGTGTTCGTATTTCTAGTAATTAAGCCTATACCACCATGGCACATCTAAATGTTAAAGAATATAGCTTTCTTCCGGTAGGGTATTTTTGGTGTGGTATCAAATGTAGTTTACATCTCCAAATTAATTTGAAATGTCCTGCCGTATGTAGGTTTCTTAACAGGGGTAAGGCATTAAATAGCTTAAACTCCTTTAATAACTATAGAAAGCCTCCTGTCAGATCTTTCATTTTCTTCATATTCTTCTCCTCCCCCATTTGGAAGCAGCTACATCGCAGGTACTGATTTATTTTTCATCCTCATGGAATCATGGGTAGTTTCATTGCAGCTCATCTCTTTCTGTTTGTTTCAGATAGGGCTGATAGTTCAGGACCATTCAGACCCCATGTTCAGTTCATATGCCTATAAATCCCACTACCTACTGAATGAATCAAATCGCAGAGTTGATGAAATTACCTATGATTCCTTCTTCGTCAGCTTCCAAAAAAGAAATGTGAGAAAGGTAATAAACAAAATAGTTTATCTCTTGCTTTTATTTTTGCATTTCCTATTTTTCTCTCTTTAAATAAGGGGGAAAATGTATGCCTGTCAAGCGCCATCTGTTGCTTTTGGTAAATTCTACCTTGGTGGTTGTGACTGTCTTCATATGGCTGCAAAATTATTTAAAGGGGCTTAAAATAATTCCATTGTTACACAATTTTAGTAAGTTTCTCCTTAAATAATTTCCACAAATTCCATATAGCTGTGGATTATCAAAATTTAAAGACTAGAATTTTGCTCACTATAAAAGAATGTTGTAGGACTCTTTCATTTTTATCTAATATAGAACTACCTTTCATGGTAAAATAGAATAGAAAGATATAATTTGTTACTCCAATTAAATAACAAATTGGGCTATTAAATAGAAGGAAACCAAAATACTAACATTTAAATTTTTCATTTTAGGATACGATCTCTCTTTTTTCTCTCTCTCGCCATTGCTCCTGCTCCTTCCCTCCCCTCCCTTTTAGTGTATACTTTTGATAAGATGCTATGAAAATTAGTTGCCTTTCTCTTAGGAGATGAGGTCCTAGGGTTGCAGCTGGGTGGATGCCCAATAGAGAATATTGAAAGGCAGACCGGCTTAATTGAAGAATCGCTTATGAAGAGAGAGAAAGAAAAAGAGAGTGCGTGTGTCTGCTATGCGTCCAGGGCTCCAGAGCAGAGCCTCACAGTTACAAGCATACACTGTGCCACTGAGCTACACCCTCAGCTGCTTATATATGGATAATTTATCCACACCAAGAGCTAGATGTATCTTAGAATCTCACAGTAAAATCTAAGGAAGAAAAATCTTGCCTTGTGTTTAATGTTACATAACCTATTTGTAATAAAGGAAAAATTGGTTTGACAATACTATAAAATTTGGAAATGATTATCCCAGATGGTAAAAATAAATAATCTGAAAGTGTGAAGACCTGTAAACTTTCCCATTATGATATAGAGGCTAGAGTGAGAATCTTAAAAGAAAAAATTAATTCATGCCTCTTTAACACTAGAACACTTAAAATGGGCTTCTCCCCCATTCCCCATCATCATTCTTTGTGTTGCCTGCTTGATGTAGCGTTAGTCCTGTGAGACATCTGAAGTGGCAACTCATAGCAAAGAAAGGTGAACTGGAAAAGGAAGTTGATCAGAACCTAATGGAAAAGTTGGCTGTTAAGTGTACTGACATTTTTGTTGTCATTGAAATCAGAGTATAGCGACACTTTTGCTGGTGATACCCTCTACATCCAAGACAGATAGACATAGATCAGACTAATTCCATAATGCAATAAAATTAGACTACCTAGGCATTTAGGAAATGCCAGTTCTTTCTCTTGGTGCATTTATAAAGTTAGATTAATTCAGTTGTTGCTTACTTTGTTTATAGTACTGAGCACAAACTTTGACCTTAATTGAAATTATTTTGAGCCCTCTGTTTGCTTAGCTTGAACCATGGTCTCTCTCACATCCCAAAGCAGTTTTCTTGCATAGCACCAAGGTGGATTGTTTGCATTTTCATCTTTTTTTTCTTTTCTTTGTGTAAATTTTGGGTCCAAAAATCATAATGATTTTTTGCTTATGATTCTGGGTCTGTATTTCCTCTGGTAAGACTTAAAATAATGGCTGATCCACAATGTTAAAGTGGCCAGCCTGAGTGTTCCACATTAAGCCGTTTTCAAAGACTGCTCTCCCTATTGGTTATTCCTTTCTGTTGAAAATTTGTAGTGAATTAATTGATTTTGCTTTGAACTTGCAGAAGAGTTTCCTGTCTAAGAGAAGAACACTCAGGCAGCGAGTCTAGGTTTGAGAATTGGAATAATTAATATTGAAATATTCTACGAAGGAAAAAACTTAATGATTGAAGTCAAGGCTTTTAAGCAGAGGAAATATAGTAATTTTATTCATCCCTGGTTGTGTTTGGATTTCTTTTTTGTTTTTATGCTAATCACTTAGAACTATGAAAGCCTACAGAGTGTTAAGAGCTTATGGAAAAATCATAGCAAACCCTTAAATGGTTGCATATATGATTTTTATAAGGGTCTCTTAAACTTTTGCTTATGAGGGCTTCAAATCTCCATAGACTGATTTTCTGCTGGAAAGATATTTTTTTTTCTTTGCAATAAATGCCTTTAATATGTTCCATCTCTGCTGGTTAATGTCCTTCACCACTTGCTTAAATACATGATAGAATTATCTCCCCCCAAACCATTTGATTTCTTTGCATTTATACATGTTTGCTACACCTATTCTATTCTTAGTTCAAAGACAATCTTGCCAACTTCGAGAAAAGATTTTGCTAGGGAATTGAGACGGGATTCCTTGTGTGTGGTGCTTCACTCTACGCTGATATTTACTGAGCCTTATGCTATAAAGCAGTGGTTCTCAAGAAATCGGAAAAGACTTACTTAGATAAAACATTTTTTTATTTGGGGGCTGGAGAGAATGCTGAAGGGCTGGAGCACATGTTTTGCGGGGAATTCCCAGGTTCAAACCCCAGCTCTGCATGGTCCTCCTGAGTACCTGTGGGCGTAGCCCCCCAGTACAGCCAGGTATGGAACTCCAGCTCGAAAACTTCATAGTATTCAAATAATCAAAATAAGAAGAAGAATCACACATATGTGCAAACTAAGGTTGTATGAGTTTCTTTATATTTGGCTGTGATTTGGGGTGGAGGAGAGTTTTGGCCACACCCAGCAAATGTTCAGGACTGTTTGTTGCTGGGGATTGAAGCAGGGTCAGTCACATGTAAAGCAACCACCTTTTGCCATGCACAGGACTGACTGAGATAGTACAGGGGGAAACGTACCCCCTGTACTATCTCTGTACTGTCTCTCTGGCCCTTTGGCTATGATTTTAACGATTGAATATGATATTGCTAATTTTATTATTGAGCTCAGAAACTGATTGGCAGTTATATATTGCTTTGGTTAATAACAACAGGAAAAACTAATAGTTACATTTAAAATATAGGGACTGGCAGAAATGTGACTCATTGGCAAAATGTTTGCCTTGCATGCTGAGACCTGGGTTCAGTCCCCAGCACCATAACAGTAACAATAATAATGTAATAATAGGGTTTTGGTTTTGAGGGATTTTCTTTTCGTTTTTAGAACATGCAGGTGCATGAGGAAGGGCGATTGTGGGTGATGGAAGTCGCAAACCACTGCTGTATAGCCCTTTGACTTCATCCTCACTAGAGAGGTTCTAATAATTGGTCATCAATGGGAGAAAGTACCATCTTTTCACGTTTTTGTATTTTATGGGAAGAAGAAACAGTTGGTCAACCTATTCGCCATTTTACTGATTTTTGTTAAAAAGGGATTTAGTTAACTGTGGCACTGGATTAAAATACAAAGAGAACTTTTTCCTTTACTCTCAACAAGAAAGTTGCTACATACTTGTTTAAAAAATTCAGTTTACTCAAATCATGTATTTTATCTGTTTTGTCATACTTTTAAAAAAGTTTCAACTCCCCTGGTAAGAAAAAGAACAGTAATTTTTTTTTTCTACTCCTCAAAAAAATTTGGACCCTTAACTTCTAGCCCCTGAGGACCTGAAAAGGGACTGAAGTGACTAAATCTGTTCCATTGTTTTCTATTTTAATTCCATTACTATAGGTATAACTAAATCCCTTTGTGATTGACCCCACCCCAAATTCGAATCAAATCTAATGTACCTCAGAGGCAAGTTTCCCTTTTCTCTCAGTCGGTAAGACTGTGTGTTTGTTTCAAGGAGGAAGACTGCTCTGCTGTGAGTCGTGCCCAGCGTCCTTCCACCCGGAATGCTTGAGCATCGACATGCCAGAAGGCTGCTGGAACTGTAATGACTGCAAGGCTGGCAAGAAGCTACATTACAAGCAGATTGTGTGGGTCAAATTGGGAAATTACAGGCAAGTTTTTCCAAGTACAAAGAGGAAGTGTTCAATCATTGTACAGACATTGGCTCATAAACTGTGTAAGGTCGCTAAGAGGTGGGTAAGACAGTACAGCGCTACTTCTTTTAAAAAGAAAGGGGCCCAGAGAGATAGTACAGTGGGTAGGGCACTTACCTGCATGTGGCCGACCCTGGTTCCAGCCCTCGAACCTCATGTGGGTCCCTTCCAACACCGCCAGGAGTGATCCTTGAGCGCAGAGGAAGAGGTAGCCCCTGAGCACCCTTGGGTGTGGCCCAAACACCCCCCCCTCCCCAAAAGGGAGGGCCACGGAGAGCGCAGAGGGTGGAGACCTGCATCGCCTCATGCATCCTCAGCTGGATTCCGGCATCAGGTGCTCCCGTAAGCCCCCCAAGAATGACCCTTGGACCACCAGGTGAGGCCAAAAGAACAAAAAGGAAAATAAGTTTTTAGTTTATTCCTCATAAGGATTCAGTTATTAAATCCAGCTTCTGTTCCCAACCACAAAGAAATACATTTTGAGTCTGACTTTTTAGAGGAGTGGGAAGACTCTTTTTTTACTGGATGTTGTCTTTGTTTTTGATTGGTTGGTCGACTCGTGTGTAAGCTTTTTTTTTTTTTTTTTCCTTTTTTGGGTCACACCCGGCAATGCTCAGGGGTTTCTCCTGGCTCTGCACTCAGGAATTACTCCTGGAGGTGCTCGAGGGGACCATACAGGATCTGGGGTGGAACCCGGATCGAGCGCATGCAAAGGCAAATGCCCCCTCCCGCTGTGCTATCGCTCCGGCCCCCATACGTTTATTTTTATATTTATTAGGCTTCATGAAAGTTACCCTCCGGTCGTTTTCTTTAAGTCTTCCATATCTTAGAGCACTGGGACTGGCAGAGGTATCAGGAGATTGTGAGTTCTTAACTGTTGGTGGGGCAGTCTCAGAAAAGACTTTCCTATGGATGTGACTTGCAACTGAATAGGACTAAATGAGATGATAAATATGAAGTCGCTGGTGAAATGCAGACCTAGAGTCAGAGACTCACAGACATGGGACAGAGCTGCTTGTGACTGCACGGTTCATCAATAAATGCTGGAGATCAGAGGTGACTACCAGAGTATGCCAACCTCACAGCAGAGCCTGGCAAGCTACCCGTGTTGTATTTGATATGCCAAATACCAGTAACAATTATAGACCTCATTCCCACGACCTGATGGAATGGTTTGAGGCTCTTTATGTTCCTGGAGCAAGCAGATGCCCTCGGGCTCTACTAGCAGGAACAGGACATATTGAGATGTTACTGGTGCCCGCCGAGCAAATCGATGATGAACGGGAAGACAGGATACAGTGAAGACAGACTGATTTTAATTTGGTCTGATACAATCAACAACTTATGGTCTGTCCAAAATAGCTCTCTCTGCCCCTTAATCTGGTTCTTTTAATTTATTATTTGGTTTTTGGGTCACACCGGTGATGCTCATGGATTACTCCTGGCTCTTCACTCAGGAGCTACTCTTGGCGATGTTCAGGGACCGCCTGAACATTTGGGATGCTGGGATCAAACCCAGGTTGGCCACATGCAAGGAAAAATGCCCTACCTCCTGTGCTATCGCTCCAGCCCCAATCTGGTTTATTTGCATTTTCGATAAGCAAATGCTTTCAAGGCTTTCTTTTTTTATTATTTATTTTATTTTTATTTATTTTGTTTTTTTGGGTCACACCCAGCAATGCTCAGGGGTTACTCCTGTTCTGCACTCAGGAATTCCTTCTGGCAGTGCTCAGGGGGACTATATGGGATGCCGGGATCGAACCCAGGTCTGCCGCGTGCAAGGCAAATGCTCTACCCACTGTGCTGTCGCTCCGGCCCCCTCAAGGCTTTCTTAAAGAGTTGGCGATACAGCTCAGAGGGCAGAATGCATGGCTAGCTTCTGTGAAGCCTGAAATCCCCAATACTGCATGGTTCCAAGTACCACTGCATGGTGCTGTTGTCACCCAAAAAGGAATGAGCCCAGAACACAGAGCCAAGGATAAGCCCTGAGCACCACTGTCTGCTTTAGATAGTCCAGAAGAGGCCAGGTGAAATCACCCAGCCTCTGGGCTGGCCTGCCCCGGGAGGACTTGGAACTCAGAACCCTCCATTTGGCTGGAAACGCTGAGCCCTTAGCTGGCAATATGTTAAATCCTGACGAGGATGCTTTGTGGCTTAGTGACTGACCCTGGCTAGAATAAGTCGAATGAAGAACGAGTCTCCCAACCACAGGCAAACGAGAGATCACTTACTGTCTTTCCATCTACAGAGAAGGAAAGGGAGCAAAGGGGCATCATTTGTGGGTGAGGAAACCCCCCTGGGCGTCAGATCATCAGGTACACGCACTGTCTAGGGAGCCCCACACCACCACCAAAAGGAAAAGGGGGAAAACGGAATTTAGAGAGGAATTGTTTTATTAGCAGTGTGTAGTTCTTTAGGAAATGAGTAGGAAGTAAGTGGGAAAGGCCTGGGAGATAGCTCAGTGGCTGGAGTGTGCCGCTCGAGGCACTGAACTCCCTCTCCAGCACTAGCCCTACGCCCCACAAACGCATGCTGTGGCCCTGGGCAGTGTTCGGCCCAGGCCGCCCCAGAGAGCCGGCCCCAAGCCCCAGCATTGAGCTGTCAGGCTCACACTGTCAGGCCAAATGTCCTGGGGCTCCCTGAGCGCTGCTTGGCAATCCCCTTCTCCCCAAAAAGAAGTGTTCACTATTATTCTCTCCTTTCAGTCTTTTTTTCAGTAAGTCGTCACTGAACCAAAATAACAGTATTTAAAACTTTCTGACTTCTAAGTTTTGAATTAAAGTTTGTCATTTTACAGAGAATATATATACAATTCTAGAGAGCCCACTAGAGGTATCCATTAGATTACAAAATAATGTGAATTTTCATAGACTGTCAAATACTATAAACTTGTTTTAGCAAGAGTGAGTCACTTGTTCTGTATTTCTTACGGTTTTTCTGTGTTTTAAACATGCGTCTTGCCTATTTAACTTCAAAAAACTTTGTTATTAGCTGAGAAGGGCCACTGAGGCTAAGAGGCCACCACCTCCTCTCTTGTTTGTTAACATCTGACAGGAAACCTCGAAGTTGGGTGTGTAGCTTAAGTTAGTCTGAATACATAAACTTTTTTTTTACTATATGTCAAAGATACCACAGAGTTTGGTTTGGTTTCTGGGCCATACTTGGCAGTGCCCAGAGACTCGCGACAGGTTGCTGGTCCACGGGACCCTTTGTGGTACAGAGTTGGGCCTGGTCTTGTGTGCTCTGCCCTCTGGGTTCTCTCTCCAGGCCACACCCTGCCATCAAGTTTGTTTTGTTTTTTATTTTTTGCTTTTTGGGTCACACCCGCGATGCTCAGGGGTTTCTCCTGGCTCTGCACTCAGGAATTACTCCTGGCGGTGCTCGGGGACCATATGGGATGCCAGGGATCGAACCCGGGCCGGCCCAGACCGGCCGCGTGCAAGGCAAACGCCCTACCCGCTGGGCTATCGCTCCGGCCCCTGCCATCAAGTTTTAAAAGATGAATGTCAAACAAGGGCAAAGTACTTGCTCTTCTACTTTCAGCCAGAAAAGGTAGAAGGCCTGGAGTTGGTTAGAAACCTTCAGATTTTTAGATATATTTCAGAATATTCCCTTCCCTGCCCTTCTTGCTTTTTAAAAAACAAAAAAAAAAAAGGACAGAAGAGAGAACATAGACGTTAGGGTACAGCAGGTGGGGCATTTGCCTTGCACACTGACAACCTGGGTTTGCTCCGTGGCACCTATGTGGTCCTCTAGGTCCCACCAGGAGCCAGGTGTGGACCAAACATTATGGTCTCTCCGCCGCCCAAGAAGTTAAAGCACATCCTCCCATGCTGGGGACACGGTTTAGTCCCCAGCAGTACATGGTACCCTGGAGGCCTGAGCACTGCCTCTGGCCCAGGTAATCCCTGACACCAAGACTCTTGCAACACTGCTTTCTCAGGCCTGGGCTTGAGTCAAAGACCTGGGTGAATGAAAATCACCAGGAGGGTTCCCTGGGTCCCCTCAGCACTGCTCAGGAGCATTCCCTCCTCCCCATTTATATATAATTGATAGTTTCGGGCATACATATGATGTATGCCTGAAATACAACATATGTATGCCTGAAACTGTCAATGTATATGTTGCATATGTTATAAACCAATCCTCAAAATAAGCTTAGCTCGCACCCTTCACCATAGGTTAGAATTTCTTTCGGTGATGAGAACTTTGAAGATCTACTCTGTGAGGAGCATCTAATATAAAATACAGATTAACTGCAGCTGCCATGCATGCTGTACATAATGCATTTTTAAGTTAAATATTAAAACATTTCGTTTCATTTAAATGCTTAATTTTAATCACATTGCTTTTTAAACCCAAAGCGGTGATCCGGTTAATACCAGATTTTTTGCTGCATGTTTTGGAAAGACTTCCATCCATGAACTAAATCTTGTTTCTTTCCATTCTGGCCCAGTTGGACTATGTAGAGACTTTTCCTTTCAGTAACTACTCTAAAATGAAGCTTCTCAAATAGAAGAACCTAGAACCACCATTGGCCGAAGGGTTCTCTTTACCGAATTACCCAAATGAATGCAGTTGCCATGTACATACTTAATACCTTAACCTGATTTAGAAATAAATTATCTCCTATCTGCTTTGAGGGAGAAATTCCAAAATAATGTTGTTTGGGGTTAACATTTTGCTCATGGGGGTCCAGGCTGTAAGCCTTGCAAGTACGAGCCAATTTTTAATTTAAATTAAAATAATTATTTTAGGTCAATTTTAGCACGGAATTAAATTACCCATATTTTGTATCCCAGGGTGCTTTTTTGTTAATTAGTTTTGGTCATTTTGTGCCATCCCCAAGTGATGATCAGGGGCTACTCCTGACCTGGACCCCAGAGGCCATTCCCAGCAGTGCTTTGGGGACCGTGCAGTGTATAGAGAGCAAGCCTGAGCCACCTACATGCAGAGTATGTGTGCCTGCCCGAGCCGCCTGCATGCAGAGTATGTGTGCGTGCCGGGCCACCTGCATAGAGTATGTGTGCCTGCCCGGGCCGCCTGCATGCAGAGTATGTGTGCCTGCCCGGGCCGCCTGTGTGCAGAGTATGTGTGCCTGCCCGGCCGCCTGCATGCAGAGTATGTGTGCCTGCCCGGGCCACCTGTGCGGTGCGTGCCCGGGCCGCCTGCATACAGAAGTATGTGCCTGCCCGGCCGCCCGCGCAGTAAGGTGTGTGCCTGCCCGGGCAACCTGCATACAGAGTATGTGTGCCTGCCCGAGCCGCCTGCGTGCAGAGTATGTGTGCCGCCCGGGCCGCCTGCATACAGAGTATGTGTGCCTGCTCGGGCCGCCATGCGCAGAGGTATGTGTGCCTGCCCGGGCCGCCTGCATGCAGAGTATGTGTGCCTGCCGGGCCGCCTGCATGCAGAGTATGTGTGCCTGCCCGGGCCGCCTGCGTGCAGAGTATGTGTGCCTGCCCGGGCACCCTGCATATAGAGGTATGTGTGCCTGCCCGGGCCGCCTGCATGCAGAGTATGTGTGCCTGCCCGGGCCGCCTGCATGCAGAGTATGTGTGCCTGCCCGGGCCGCCTGCGTACAGAGTATGTGTGCCTGCCCGGGCCGCCTGCATGCAGAGTATGTGTGCCTGCCGGGCCGCCTGTGTGCAGAGTATGTGTGCCTGCCCGGCCGCCTGCATGCAGAGTATGTGTGCCTGCCCGGCCGCCTGTGTGCAGAGTATGTGTGCCTGCATACAGAGTATATGTGCCTGCCCAGGCCTCCTGCATGCGGATTATGTGTGCCTGCCCTACAGGAAGTCTGTATGAAACAAATCTAAATTGGCACTTAAGTCTGGCAGTGTGACCATGCCATTTATCTTTTAAATAATGTAATTGCACATAAAATAACTGGCTTTATTAGACATGTGTAAAATGAACAAAAATAATTTTTGTATATTTTCTATTGATGATGTTGATTTATTGTGCCATAAAAGCTTTACCCGATTACTGGAAATCTTGCCTGATTACTGGAAACTGTTAAATATGCCACACAGATGGTTTAATTTAGTAATTACAATAGAGTTTTTTTTGTTTTTGTTTTTGTTTTGGGGCTACACCCAGCTGTGCTCAGGGGTTACTCCTGACTCTGTACTCAGAGATAACGCCTAGTGGTGCTGGCGGACCATATGGGATGTTGGGGCTGTGTGCAAGGCAAACTCCCTACCCACTGTGCTATTGCTTCGCCCCTAGATATCTGATTTTTAAAGGAGACTAGAGTTATTTAGGGCATAGTTTGTTTAATCTGTATTATTTCTTTAATTTTTTAATCAGTAATTTTTAAATGATGTGTCATTCAAGCAGCCTGAAAGGATAGTTTGTTATTGAGAACATGCATGGAAATTGCAGAAACCTTTTTTCTCTTTCTGCCATCCTGTGAGGAATGTAGGGTTTTTCTTTCTCTTGGCCTCAAATTGCTTTTGTTTTCAGGTGGTGGCCAGCAGAGATCTGCAACCCCAGGTCTGTACCTCTGAACATCCAGGGTCTCAAGCACGACTTGGGAGACTTTCCTGTGTTCTTCTTTGGTTCTCATGACTACTACTGGGTACACCAGGGCAGAGTGTTCCCTTATGTTGAAGGAGACAAAAGCTTTGCTGAAGGACAGACTAGCATTAACAAGACTTTCAAAAGAGGTAAGCTGTATGATAATCGCAGCAACCCCACACTAAGACCCCAGTGTTGTTCACACCGCACCTCCTGACTTGCATACGATGGGTTTCTAACGTGAGAATTTTCAGCAAGTGTTCATGACCCCACTCTCTGTAAATGTCCAGTCACATTGAGACTGCATAAGAACCAAGCAGGTTCAGAGAGATAGCACGGTGGGCAAGGCATGTGCCTAGCATAAAGCAGACTTGGAGTGGATCCTTTGATCACGTATGATCCCCTCAGACTGCCAGGAGTAATTCTCTGAGCACAGCCAAGTGTAGTACCAGCCCTTCCCCCATCCAAAATATAAAAATTAAAAAGATACATTTCACTATAGTATTGTGCTGGGTATATATATGTATTTATATATATACACACTCCAAAGGTGGAGCTTATTTGGGGAATAGTTTGCTCAATCAGGTAAAGTTCATCTGCCACAATAAAGTAGGAATATCCATAAAACTATTTTTTTGAAGGAAGTTTGGTTTTTTCTCGCAAGTGTAAATTAACTTAAATCATTGGGGCCGGAGCAATAGCACAGCAGGTGTTTGCCTTGCGTGGCCAACCCGGGTTCAATCCCTGGCATCCCGTATAGTCCCCTGCACTGCCAGGAGTAATTCCTGAGCGGAGAGCCAGGAGTAACCCCTCAGTGTCACTGGGTGTGACCCAAAAAAGCCCAAAAAAATTAACTTAAATCATGTGTTGTTTTTAAGCTGCTCTCTGATTTCACTCAGAAGCCTCTGGCCATGGAATTAGGAGCTCTGTTCTTGAGGCAGCAGCTTGCAGAGTTTGGTGTAGCTACAAGTGACCTACTTTAACTGTTTCTGCATCTTGGTAGTAAATGGCTTTTGCAGAATGTCATTTTAAAAAGAGAATATCAGGCCCAGATTCACTTGTATCCACAAAATTCAGGTACAGCACAAAAGGACTCCCCCAATGCACTTCATTTTATTTGCTTCCTGGTAGTATATGTTGTTTGGTCTTTTCGGCAGCACTGGAAGAAGCTGCAAAACGTTTCCTGGAATTGAAAGCACAAAGAGAAAGTAAAGAAGCACTGGAGAGCGAAAAGTACTCAAGAAAACCTCCTCCTTATAAACACATCAAAGTGAGTCTGTGATCATGAAAATGGTCGTTGACAAGACTAGGTGCATCACTTTCTTAGAATGTTAGAATGTTCCTTTGACTTGTGGAAACTTTTGTTAATTATTGCCAAGTTTTCTCTAAAACAGACTGAGACCTTCTGTTGAACGTATCAAATGGGAGTTGGAGCTATGTACCGTGAGGTTGAGGGCTTTATGTTAAACTCTCAAAGGTTTAGAAACAACACATTTTATATTTTATTTCAGGGAGAGGGGTTCAGATTTAAACATTCCCCATACCGCCAACAGCAATTCCTAGGCCACCGTTAAAGTATCCCAGATTTCAGCTTAAATCTGTCATACCTATCCAGTGATAACATCAGATTCTGTAGGTAAAGGCTCTGTATTACAACACCCTCCCTCTCGTGGTAATAATTTGTCCCACACCTAGTTTATGAGCTGTGCTACTTCCTGAGTGGCTGTGAACCTCAAGTTCCCACCACCTCCTCACTGGGTTTGATTAAGGAATTACATTTCCTTAATCTTGACTTACAGGATATCGCAGGGCAGCCCCACGGAAGCAGGGCCTAGCAGGGCCCTGGAAAGGGCCTGACTTTCCCTCTCCCTCAGCTTGCTAGTTTCCGGTACTCAGCCTGTTCGTCAGCCCAGAATTCTCTCAACTCCATTCTTTGTTTTCAGGGAGGCTTTTATCACATAGGCATTGGCAGTGAAGCCAGAGAATCTCAGGCTTATTGGGCCAGACACCCTTTTCCAAGAAAGACAGAAATACTCCATCCCTCTGCAAAGCCAACTTTTTACACAAACAGAAAGAAAGTGTGTTCCAAGTGCTCCGGAGGCTGCTACCACCTGGGAGAGGGTTTTGTCCACTTGTGAATGAAATCATTGGCAGGATAGGGGGCTGAAGAGCCAACTGGCAGTTCATCAGTGGCTGCCCTGGCAACTAGCACCCCACTGGGATGCAGTCCAGAAGTGACCTCATTAGCATAAGCCCAGTTGTGGTAGAAAGGGGCTTTTTATGAGTAAGATGCCCAGTCCACCGTTATGACTCTCCAGTACTTCAGAGAGTAAGGGCAAGGGGCCGGAGCAATAGGATAACAGAAGGGTGCTTGCCTTGCATGTGGCCGACCAGGTTAAACCCCCGGCATCCCCTATGGTCCCCCCTAGTACTGCCAGTAGTAATTCCTGAGTGCAGAGCCAGAAGTAACCCCTGAGCATCACTGGATGTGACCCCAAAAGCCAAAATAAATAAAAAAAGGAAATTAAGGGCACAATATTAAATATTATACAATATTTTATACCAAATGTATGAAATGATCCCATTGATTTCATCGATGAAAACATCAGTGGTTTGTGGAGCTCTAAGGTGGGGACCATGAACAAAGACCAGATATAGATGAAAAATGTGTTAGGCATCTGAATGATTCAAATAATCTTATAATCACATTACTACAAATGTGACATTCTGCTCCTCCACCAGGTTATTCTGCCACCAAATGAGAATATCTAGTTATCGGCTTGCCCCTTTTTTTCCAGAAAGCACACAGTTGTTTTTAGTTATGTTGAGAATTCACATCAGGTTTTGATATTTTTGATATGTCACTAAGGAGAGCTATTGTTCCTAGCTTTTATTCCTGGGGACATCAAGACTAAAATGAATAACTTTTCTCAGTCCTGGGGCAAGGCCGCTGACTCATCCCTGTAACTGGCTTCTCTCTCTTCTGTGGTTTCTAGGCTAACAAGGTTATGGGGAAGGTCCAGATTCATGTTGCAGACCTGTCGGAGATTCCCGCTGCAACTGCAAGCCGGCTGATGAGAACCCTTGTGGCTTGGAATCGGAGTGTCTGAACAGAATGCTGCAGTACGCAGTGTCACCCGCAGGTGTGCCCCTGGAGAGCGCTGCCAGAACCAGTGCTTCACCAAGAGGCTCCTATCCGGATGCGAAATCATCAAAACAGAGCGAAGAGGCTGGGGCCTTAGGACCAAAAGGAGCATTAAAAGGTAACTTGGACTAGGGGCACGTGGGATGGAGTAGGCCTTACACCGCTTAGCAGTGCTTCAGAAGGCGCAAAAGACATAAGGTCTTTTTTTTTTTCCTTTTTGGGTCACACCTGGCAATGCTCAGAGGTTACTCCTGGTTCTTCACCTCTTCACTCAGAAATTACTCCTGGCAGTGCTCAGGGGACCATATGGGATGCCAGGGATCGAACCCAGGTCAACTGCCTAAACGGCAAGCGCCCTATCCACTGTGCTATCACTCTGGCCCCCAAAAGATATAAGGTCTTGTGATAAAAATCTTGCAGATTTTTAATTTGGTCCTTCTTGAGCAAACTCTAGTAGGAAGAGGTCTTAATAAAATTCACATAAACTTTGAGTACCATGATAAGTCAGTCTTAACAGGACAAGAGAG